>JAPWTK010000653.1:177500-218898 GCA_029963805.1 Aromia moschata
GGTAAATATTGTTAGGGTAAAAATTAATTATTAACAGTGTTGCACCGGAAATCTAAACATTTCGGCCGTCGAGCCGCCAAATAGCGATATTTAGTCATAACATCGTCGGCTAAGTTTTTTATCGACAGATAAAAAATCTAAGAATTTTATCGACATTTGGATATATAAGTCGTGAGTGCGTGCGTATGTGTTTTCTGAACAAATTGTTAAAATAAACTGTGTGTACGTGAAACCATTCTCTTTATAATAATTGAGGTGAGTTTATTCACTGAGTACTTATCCATACTGCTTTGTCAAATCTATATTAGAAGTATTTAGTTACGATATTATCAATTATATTAAATTCGTTGAAGTCGACATCAATGTATTGTTTCGGTGATGGGCCGTTAGCTGCGGTGATACGGTTCGATTATTTGGTTTATTCTGATGCGCTGCGGTGCATCCCATCGCATTGCATTCTAATAGGGCTGTTAGCTGCGGTGATATGGTCTGAATGTAATGTTGCAGACGACTATTATAGTCCGTAAGTTGCCTGACTCAGTAGGTTGCCTATTTGATCGTTAGCTGCGGTGACACGATCCTTTTCTGATGCGCTGCGGTGCATCCCATCGCATTGCATTCTAATAGGGCTGTTAGCTGCGGTGATACAGTCTGAATGTGATGTTGCAGACGGCTGTTAGTTGCGGTGACACAGTCCGTAAGTAGGTACCTCTGAGGTCATGGTACATTAAAGTTGTTATTAATTTAATTAGTCATTTGATAGCCTGTAGATGCTAATTATTATTAATTAATTGGAGAATTAGTATGTTTGGGTACTCATGTATTTTTGTTTCTCAAGTGAAAGAAACTGAGGGAGTGGCGACACAGTGCGGTGTGCAGTAGCAGCCGGTCAAGGCCTGACAACTGCGTAAGTGTTTGTCTTGATTATTTTATAGGCATAAGACGCAAGCAAAAACAAATCCTCGAACGCCCTGGTTAATAATTGTATGCGCTTACAATATTGTGGTCTGTATCACGCTATTATAGCACACAATTCTATAAATATGATGTTTTTACTAAGGCGTATTATTCAGAATTACGGTTGATCTGGCAACAGCGCTTTGTATATTTTTGATAAGAACGGGTCTGGATTGTACGTAAGTAAAGTCACGTAATTCCTTCCACATCTATGTAATGGAGTGGAAGTATAGTGTTCATGACATTTTTAAAAAAAATTTATTGGCTAAATGGGCTTAAAATGTTTTGAAACGTCGAGATTTTAAGTTTGAAATTAAATTTTGTCTGCCTGTATATCTGTCTGTTAACCTTTCTTGTATACACGATAACTTGAGAACGAGAACGCGTTAAGATATCAACTTCAAATTTGGAATACTTTTGTACCATGGCGAGGCTCTGGAACTGATTAACTGATTTTGAGTTTAATTGATTAAGGGGTTAGGGGTTAAATGGGTATAATACACTTTTTCCTCGACTATATTTAATTCGTGAACGATGGAACATGTGAACTTCAAATTTGAGACAAACGTAAACCATAACAGAGTCTACAAATATAGAGTTTTACCTCAATATGAGGATGTTAAAGGGAAGGTAAATATTTGAAATATATCAAATAAAGATTTTTAACATTAATTTTAGTAATTACATTGTTAAAAAAATTACTACTCTTTTCACCCCTTCTCCAGGGGGTACGGGGGTAACTAAAATAAAATGTAAAGGAGATTGTGAATAAAAAATTTGTGAAAACATATACATATGTCGCCAAGCTAAATCATACATGTATTATAGTTGCCCATGTCGTTTTATAGGTTTTTGGGTGAGAGGAATTCAAATATAACATTAATAAGCATCTACTCTTATTTTTACTACTATGCTATTTTCCAGTAGATACATTAGTTATGACCTATATGATATAAGTCATATAGCTCATAAAGATTATACAGGTCACTGAAGTCATACAGTCCGTATGAATCATAAGGTTACATTAGTGTAATAAAGGTTACTCTATATCCATTCTAAATTGAAAATAGGTAGAAAAAAGCAAGGTTGTCAGATATATTTTCTAAAATTGCTAAGCTCACTATACACGTATACTTCATATTTCAGTAAACTGTTAGTTCGTGACGTTCTTAGAAAGCTAGTTTGGAAATATAAAAAAAAATACATAGATATAAATTTATTAGTTAGCATTAAAATAAAGCGTTTAAAATTGCTGGAAAAAAATAATTATAAATTAAAACAACTTTATGTATGTTACTATACTTAAGAAAATTTTGAAGAGCCGGCAACGCTTCGCTGTCTGGTTGGAAGTCGCTAGCCGATTATCCATTAGACTACACACCGGCCAATGATCCAATAGACTATTGCGCTTAAGAACCAATACATTTCTTAAATATTTATTCGGTCCACTGTGCCATAAAATTTTTACGACGTCGTTAAAATGATTTACGACTTTAGGAATTAGGAACTTAAACTACTTGTTTAAGACGCCAGTGACGTGTATTTCAGCTAGGTTTATTAACACAGACAATTTTTTGAGATTGTCTGGCTAAATGAGCATTATTTACAGCAAATTATATTACAAATATTAAGAGTTTTGTATGTAGGCTAATTTTAATCTCCTATATTGATTTGAATGAAAAAAATATTTCACAGTTTCAAAGTTGCACGCCCAGCAAGTTGCACCGCTTTTTTTGATCCCCAGGCGTATTTATCATTTTCAATTAAAATTAGAACGACTATACGCAAAGGCATTGGTCATGAAGGTCATATTGGTCATAAATGTCATATTGGTCGTGAGGGTCACATTGGTCATAAAAGTCATATCGGTCAGGAAGGTTGTAATGGCAATTTTGGTCATAAAGGTCGTACTAGGAATATTGTTCATAAAGGTTATAAAAGCCATATTGGTCACAAATTTCTTATAGGTAATATAACCTAGACAATGAATGAGTCATATGATGAGTCTTACAGGTCACACAGGTCATGAAGGTCATGTTGGTCATTAAGATCACATTAGTCATAAAGACCATATACGTTACAGAGGTCTACCAGGCCATAGAGTTCATATAGTTCATAAAGACTAAAAAGGTCGTAAAGGCTATAGAAGGCTATATCCAATTTAATACTTTTAAAAATACAAACTAATGTTATTGGCGATTGAATATGATTAAGTATGAAAAAAATTGTTGTGGAAGTAATGATACCTTAGGCAGCGATTTTTTGACATAAAAATGCAGCCCATAATCATAGGTAAAATAAGAGATAGATGGAACTCTCTAATACAATTAAATGAAACCGTGAAGCGCCATCTATTGAATTGGTCTCAAACTAATTTTAACTAATATGGCGGATGGCGCTATATTCAAATTCAAATAAAATACAGTTTGCGGACTCTTAAGAGTTCCATTATGGACAAAACGTATGTATATAAGAATAGCATAATCATACTTGGTTACATAAAGTTTTTTATCCTTATCTAGCGTATACTAAATATGATTATGCTATTCTTGTCATATATATATATATATATATATATATATATATATATATATATATATATATATACCTCCCCCGAAGGTTACAAGGTCCGAAATTGTCATTAGGTGCTGGGTTCGAGGACAGTCGCAGGGTTTGAGGACCGATGGCTGAGGGTTTAAGGACCATGCCAAATTTTTTCCCACGGTCGGCGAAAATCGGTCCTCAAACCCCAAATGGTGGGGGGTAAAGTAAAGGCTGTAGGAGAAATTTCTGTGCGATGGTGGGGATAACAAACAACGTGACGGACTTCTAAGGGACGTAAGGGGAGTGTTCCGTGTAGTGTCATTAAGGCCAGTTGAACCACAGTCGATTTAATTTTTATCTGTTGGTAATATGATTTTCTAGTAATATTTATTCATTTTATCAATTATATTGGTAATAAATCGAATTACATAAATATCAAAGAGTTATTAACCTGTACGTGTAATTTGTGCATTTTTATCGTTTGGTGAAATCAGTGTTATATTATGGGAGATAATAAAGAAAATAGACGTACGCCGAATTTTACTCCAATAGAAGAATCAACATTAATTGGTCGGTAAATTTTCAGAACATGGACATCGAATTTTGACAATATTTTTTTTGTGACGTGTAGTATATACGATTAGTAGTTTGCGACGTGTTAAACTTTGTGTAAATGCCTAACTCGTGTTTTACAGGGTGCCTCCTAACCTCTGTGACAAAATGAAAGAGGTGAATCGTCACAGAAGGGCAAGGGAAATGTTTCGTAAATAGTACAAAATTTACATATAAATGCGTGAAGTATAATTTAAAAAAATATTTACATGACGTTATTGAATTCGAGAAGGGCAAGGGAAATTTTTCGTGAATATTCGCGCTAGATAGTGAAGTTGTGACTTAGCAACAGTGACAGTTCCTTTCCTTGTCTAGGGGTGAACCTAGAGTTGCCACCTCAGAGAGACCGCTGACCCGGAGATAGGTGTCCGCGGCGGGAGGGGTAAAGCAGCGCGCTATATTTGAAGGCGATTTTTGTGCCGAATTGTGTTTTTGAAGAAACACAATTGAACACAATTGGTTGAGTTGTGTTGAATACTATCTTCGAGACGTAATAAATATGTATTATAGTATATGCACTATGTACCGATACTGCCCTCTAGAGACAGAAACGCGTCAGAATTCAAACAAATCTATATTTTAAACGACATATACATGGAACTATTATATATGATTCACAGTTATATAAATTTATAAATACAAATTTCCAATTTCAAAGCTGACCCGGAGTATAACGTAAGAAACCCGGAGCCCGGAGATACTTCGTGGAAAACCGGAGTCTCCGGGTCATTTTCATGGAGGTGGCAACTCTAGGTGAACCAGTGAAGCAGATGATTTAAACCTGCGCAATTCAATTTCTTAAACTTTCCCAATTTTTTTAGTGACACTCCAGGAACATTTGCACAGCATTTAATGTATGTACATATGTCATCTTGTTTGTGACATAACGGATTATATATGTGAGTATTTTTTGTTTGTCGCTAAGTAATAAGTCCATGGTCTGAAAAATGACCGTAAATACATATAATTATGAATATTTAAAGTCCTCATTTTATGCTTATTACACTGATACATATACTTACAATGGTTACATATACTACCTTAACCAGGCATTCTTTTTTATACTGTTTCCTCTCCCAGCTAATCCTAATGTTTCCTCAATAGAAAAAAGAATATAATAGAAACGAAACGGACTTCATTGGATGCAACCAAACAAAGAATGAAAGCTAAAGGAGTTTATTGCTGACAACCTCAGAAGTATCAAATACATAGTTAAATCATTATATTATGATGATTTAAAAATAAAGGATTTGGCAGAACATGTAAGTAACTTTCTCAATAAACAAGTGATTACGATAATATCTAATCAGCGTGCCCCTTGTTAATTTTAAATACAAATCTTATTGATGTCATTTTAGGAGGATCATTGCAAAAGTATCTTATAACAGTTGGATTTACCCCAAACAAAGGTGACTGAAAATAATATAGAATTTTAATAACAAAATCAGCAACAAAGCTAAATAAAGTGAGTAAAGCAATATTTATTACTTATTACTATTAACCATTAACTTGACATTACCTACATCATACCGCTATGGAAAATACAAGTATGTATAGACCATTTCTAAACCTGTGAGCCTGAAATGTTGATTGTCTTTCGAGCTTCATATATGTAATTAAATTACAAACCCAGGGCTCTAGGTCGAAACTAGGGCTCTAGGTAAAGTTGCTATATTACTATCATGCCGATATCATCGGTTAGCATAAAATAAATAACGTGTCAGAGTTAAGGATTAATATGATTTTGTATTTTGTTTTCTGAATTAATTTAAGGTTGAACAAGATCAAGAAGATTAGAACTAAGGAGACCGAACTCGTTCGGTATCTAGGGATCAAATCTGTCCGCCTCCAGGAGGCGCTGTAGACAGTAATGTACTCGAGTCACGTGATGAGCAGCGGTCAGCGGTCCACATGTGAATGTTTATCATAGAAAACCATGCTATGGTTTTATATGACGTTTATCATTAAGCTGTCAAAGCGGGTGCTTACATGCCGTTTGGCTTTAACAAAAATATATACAAAAATAAATATGGTTCAAAAGTGCTGTGTTGCATTGTGTGATTTAAGATGCGGTCCGAATAACCGGACATTATTTCAAATTACTGATGTACAGTGGGTCACACGGATATTCGTACAGTTATTATATCTGATATTAACTTATACAAAATGGGATAAAATAAAAAACAGGAAAATGAAAAATAGGTGTATTATGATAGTATATTATACAACAGTACAAATAATGTAGTTTCCAGTAAATAAAATTGTAATGCTCTTAATATTTTAATAAAATAAAATAAGAATTAACATTTGTATCTCACACGGATATTCGTACACATGAATGAAAACTAAATAAAAATAGTACAGAATGAGATCTAATATTTTGTGGGGTATCCCTTTCGTTTTAGTACAGCACGCAAGCGTCTCGGCATCGAAGATACCAGTTTGGCACACAGACTTTGGGGAATATTATTCCATTCTTCTTTTAGCGCTTCCTTTAAGTTGTTAATGTTGGTTATGGTGTGTTTACGTATACGGACTTCGAGCTCATGCCATAAATGCTCGATTGGGTTAAGGTCTGGGGACTGAGCAGGTGTTTTTATAGATTTTGGGCAATTATATAGAATCCATTGACGTACCCGGAGCGCCATATGTTTAGGGTCGTTGTCTTGGTAAAACTTAAACTGACGTTCAATTCCCCATTTAGCTGCACTTTTGCACCAAATTGTTTTTTAAAATACTTAAATAGATATGCTGATCCATGATAGAGTCCAGAATGTGCAAATATCCAACACCATGACGGGACATGCATCCCCAGACCATAACCGACCCACCGCCGTGTTTGACAGTGGGAATTAAATTCTTTATATTCAGCTCTGTATTAGGTTTTCTCCATACAGTTCTGTTACCATCTGGGCAGGGATTCTAACTTGCTATCGTATCGTTTGACTCGATACGATACCTACATTTGGAATTCTAACTTGGTATCGTATCGTATTTTTGACATTCATTCGATACCAAAATCCTTTCTGTAAGAGATGTATAGTCATCACCTAAAAAGTGAAGTGGGTCCCATGCGTCGTTTTCAAGATATGGCTAACTGAAATATCACGCACCGCCACTGGTGTCAACTTACTCTACATTGAATGCGTTGTTGGTATTACTTGTTGTTGTTCTAATCATTTGTTGTTGTTGTAATAATTTTTTGTTGGTTGTTGCACCTTGTGTATTTAATTTTACATTAGATAAACATATTTATCAGATCTAGTCTTGTGTGTAGAATCGTTGATACAGTGTATACAGAGTTGTAAACCTATTCAGTGTCAACTTTCTCATTTTATTTGGAGCTTCCACTTGAATGCGTTGTTGGTATTACTTGTTGTTGTTCTAATAATTTGTTGTTGTAATAATTTTTAGTTGGTTGTTGCACCTTGTGTATTTAATTTTACATTAGATAAACATATTTATCAGATCTAGTCTTGTGTGTAGAATCGTTTATACAGTGTATACAGAGTTGTAAAACCTATTCGGTGTCAACTTTCTCATTTTATTTGGAGCTTCCATTTGAATGCGTTGTTGGTATGTATTACTTGTTGTAATAATTTTTAGTTGGTTGTTGCACGTATTGTATTTAATTTTACACATTAGATAAACATATTTATCAGATCTAGTCTTGTGTGTAGAATCGTTTATACAGTACAAGTTTTTTCGATGCTCTTAAAAGTTTTTTTTTAATACCATTAAAGAAACAATCCGCCCAGGATATTACGTTTCCAACTGCGGCCATTTTGTAAAAATAAATTAATTTTTAAAATATTGAGTATGTAAAAGACATTTAAGAGACCTACAAAATGACACCTCGTTGGCTAAAATAACAAAGATTTCAGGAAATATGGGCGTGGTAAGTTTTAAGTCATGGACCCTGTAATATAGTTTTATTTTGTTATTAATAAAAGAAAATAGACCAATACAAAAAAAAAACATGGTTTTATTTATCCCCTTTCCTGGACAGACAAATATAATATGCTGATAAGAATGTTTTAAGTATATTAAAATTCTTTATTTAGCTAAACGAATCAATAACCCCCAAGAGAAAAAAATTAAATAAAATACTGTTCAAAAACAAACCAATACAAGTATTTTTAAATTAGCTATAAGGGTTACTATTAAAACTTTAATTTTTAATAATTTATTTGATGAGCTGCAATTATTATATAACGAACAACTATTATTTTAACAGGGTTATAGAGGGTGCGAAACAAAATTGTTTATTTTCATTAAAATATTCACATAAACATTGTACAAATACCAAGTAAGTTTAACTTAACTCCCTATTTTCCCCTAGTGGTCGATGCGAAAAATTACGTCCATGGATACTTGCAGGGGAAGTATTGTGGTGACACAACAGATTTTTGTATGATGCTGAGAATTTCTGTTATATAGAACGATTTTGTGTAAATATATATTTTACTAAAATATAAACAAATATTTTTGTAAACATTTACACGAAATTATTCTATAAATAAAACAAATTCTCAACATATTTACATGAAACACATGACAAATGAGTAATAATAAATAGGTCTAGTAACCACTTCCTCAAATATGGTGTGGGTCCCATGCCTCCTTACGGATATACGAGCATGTCAAATTACACCGGCCGCCACTGTTCTCTAGTAACCTTGACGTTTCTTAACAACGATTGTAGTCGGCGCATAGACATCGTCACACACTACACGAGTCGAAACAACTGCCGTTTATAGAGGCAGGTCCGGGTCGGAATCGTTTTCGAAATAAAAATAATTTCATAGAACTTTGAAATATGTAAAGTATTTTTAAACAGAGCAGATCTCAACAAGAGTTGTGACATATTGTGGTGAATTAATTTTGAGGGAATAAATCCATTAGAGTCACTGCCATATTGTCTATACTATTGTCGAACTATTGTGACGTCATTACAATCAACGTTCCCAAAGCCAAACCTGTACTGATTTGGGGAATCAAAAATGTTACTTGGGGGGAATTTAAAAATCTGATATGGCAACCCTGACCGAAACTAAACCCAGAACAAAATTAATATGTACATATGTATGTAGATTGTAGATGTATGTTTTGTGGTAGATGTACTGTGCCATGCTATGTGCCCATATGATTATTGATTTACAGTGTCTGTTCAATAACCTCCCAAGAAGTCAGCTGATTACATTACGGATATTGATTGAATGTTATTCTGAAGTGATTAACATCTGTCAAAACCGATGTACATACATATATCCATATTATGAGAAAATAATCAGGAAGTACACATTTGGTTAGAGAAAAATTAGCTTCCTACTTAGCTACTTCTTAGATTAAGATTTCTGCAATATCGTTTTAATAAAAAAGATAAACTTGACTCGATTGAATCTACAGGGTACTTTAGTTTACTCAAAAGTTAAATAACACCAATAGGTACTATAGGTTTTGTTTATCGCATCAACTCACTTTGTTGTATCAGTAACCGAGATACCTTCTCGTTTTTACAATGAATATAACGAAAATGGGACGCTATGACACTATGTGTAAATTAATAAAGCAGAAGAGTCAAACATATGATTTGTAGGTAGGTATACTGCGATCGATAGGATATTATATGAGATATGATAATTTCATCAGCATCAGCTGATGGTACACTAAGTGCAGAATTAACGTACAGGGTGGACTTTAGAAAATCAGAATTTTTTCTCTTTCGTCTCAGGAATATTTATTTTCTAGAGGCACTTAGCCTAGTCCTCTTAAGGGTGAATTGCGAAAGACGATATTTTTCACACGAATTTTTGACAATTAGAGGATTTTTAGGGTTGAAAACATTTGATAAATGAACTATAATAAAATGCAAAAAGTGTGTTTATTTGAATTACGTAATACATGTAGTATTATGGTGGGTTCATGCAGAAATTTTTAGTAATAAGAATAAGAATAGTAATAAGAATAAAGTTAAACCTTCGTTTTATAATGACCCAGTTCATGCAGTAAATATAATTTTTAGTGATAATTTTAAAAATAAGGATTTATTGCATGAACTGGGTCATTATAAAACGAAGGTTTAACTTTTATTCTTATTACTAAAATATCTGCATGAACCCTCCTTTACTTAAAAGAAAAATAAAAACCATATAATAAATAAACAGCTGTTTTACCAATGCCCACAGTTAAATGACGACATTGACTGTCCTTAAAATACGCATATTTTAAAAGTAATATACATATGTACATTTTTTAAAACAAACATGACATAAAGAAAGCTATTTATGTCGTAAAAAACGAAGAGAAAAATATAAAAATCCCTTGAAAACAATCACCATAATTTTGCGTCATCTCAGTTTTGAAATTATTTAAATCAGTCACATTCAACGTGTAGAAGATATGTAAATATAATTCGCCGTTATGAACTGGGCTTTACACACGTGACAGTAAACATGGGGTTCATTGTCGTTATCTGTAGATAAACGGGATATCGCCCCAATCATAAAAATGTATTGGGGATATTCATATCTTGTGGATATATACATACATATATGTATACACATGTATGTACATTGTACATACATGTATGTGCATACGCCGACTTGCTGCTATGTTTGACAAGACGATTCGAGTTCATGTAGAATTAACATCAAATTTTCAAAAGTAAGCTATTAGGTATTATATTCATACATATAAGATACTTTCCACCTCTGATGAATCTCACGTTTGTAGGCATTTAGAATCATGATGACACAAATCATATATCATAATCCGTACGTGCTTGAGCTGTGGTGTTATTTTATGATTTAAGATTTTGAAAGTGCTAGTGATAATTTGCTGATTTTTAAGATTTAGTTTATATCTCTGACGAATGTAATACGTATCGGTCAAGGGAAATTAATCCAATTTTTGAACTTAGTTAAAATAAATTGTTTTACAAAATATAAGTTGACGCAAAATGTATCTCATCTAATAGTCTAAAGTTGTGACATATTGTGGAGTGAATGAATTTTAGGGAATAAATCCATTAGAGTCACTGCTATATTGTCTATTCTATTGTCAAACTATTGTGACATTAGATTCAACGTTTCCAAAGCCAACCCTGTACTGATTTGGGGAATCAAAAATGCTACTTGGGGAATTTGAAATTCTGATATGGCAACCCTGACCGAAACTAGACCCCCATCCATACTACAGAATAAAATTATGTACATTTTTTGTACTGTGCCATGTGCCCATATGATTATTGATTTTCAGTATCTGTTCAATGACCTCCCAAATGGTCAGCTGATTACATTTACGGATGTTGATGTAATTCTGACGGTCTGAAGTGATTAACATCTGTCAAAACCGATGTATATGTACAAGTTTGCCATCTATTTGATGTATGAACATTGTAACAAATGTACTTACTATCTAATAAACTGTTTAATCATGGTTACAGTTGACAAAATCACATTTTGTGGGATTATAAAACATAAGTAGGTATTTCAAACACATATACATATGTAAGTAACGAGGGACAAACATTAACCCATTTTGACACGAGCACAGAAAATAGAATAAGCACAAAATAGGGTATCTTAGAATAAGTTTTAGTTCAAAGGAAGCGAAAAGTAAGCAAAATAAAAATTAAACATGAATTTAGATGACAATTAACATTTTAACTTTCTTTTGTAAAATTAGTAGTCTGTGTTATGTAATGTACAAAAATATCTGTAATAAAAAGCGCTGCTACAGAAAAAAAGACTATCACAAATAAAAGTGAAGTTGCTGATACCTACCTACATTCTGTAAAATGTAAAATTTCCACAAATCTTTAAATTTTGTTAACTTACACCTAAATTTTGCTTAGAAGGCATTGGATATTTAGCTATCAATATTTAGAAATATAGAAATCATCAAAATGGATTACCTACATATGTATGTAACTACCTAATGTATTGCTTTTTACTTTCTATTTATTGTATTTACAAGGTACTAAGAGACGCGCACGCGGACAGGAAGCCTCGCTCTATATACATATGTACATAATACATATGTATGTATGTATGTCACGATCGTGTCTCTATGTACATACATACATATGTACCTACATTACAATTACAAGTAACGTTACAATGTGCTTTAGTTCATACTCAATTGCGTAATAATAATAAACAGTTTTTTTAGGAAACCATGAAAACGTCAGGGATGAAAGAGCTGGTTTTTAATTCGGTGGCGAGAATGGCGTTTACAAGTTACATACATATGCGTTATATGTATTATACATATGTAGGTGTTGCACAACATTGCAAATCAGCTGTTATATTTGTTTATATATATACATACATAATATTTTACGACACAATTTACAGTAGGGGACGAATTAAATTTAATTATTTTTGCAAGACAATAATGTTCATTGTGCTTTTACTCAGTATCCACAAGGAAACACGCGTTATAGTACATATGTACATATGTATACTTATCACCACACTTTTGAATAAGAGATTTTAGACTTTCAAAACGTATGTATATAATATACGTACTCGTATGTATATAATTCAGTTTTAAAAAAGAGTATAGCCTTTTTCGTAGTTCTTTGTTTGTTGTGATCAAGTTTTAAGAAAGACTCATCAGTCTCACTAAAAAGCTCGTTTTTTTTTTAAATCTAATAAGGCCGGTATTTTTACTCCCGGTTAAGGCCGGATTAACTAATCAGACATAAGACTGTGTAAGTATAATGTAGGTATACAGACATTACACGGTACATATTTTCAGTCTTAGCGTTTGGTTACTTAATTCGGCCTTAACCGAGAGTAAAATCCCCTACTATTAGATGAAATCTCAAACGTTAACATATATGTATGTATGTATGTATTTTTACATTATAGTTAACCCAGTCATGGCCCGGAAAAGTGAAAGTCCTGTCTTGAGAGCAGTTAAAATTATTAAAAAGTACCTATTACATTTTTTATTGGATATTCTCACTAATTTATTTACTGATTTATGCCTTCATTTTGAGGTTGGCAGAATGTAAAAGGGTTCATAATCTCTAGTTTAAGTTAATAAATAAATTTTCCGTAAAAGTGTTATTTTCACTAAACATAAAGAGCATAGAATATTTACCGGAAATCCGTTCATGTATGTATATTCCTAGACAAAAAAAGATTATTATTAATGAAGAATGTTTTACGTATATGTATGATACTTTAATGTATTTTTTTTACGTCAAGGTTGGCTATGTTGTACATAGTAACTTTAGTATTACAGGGATTGGATATACTGTTAGTGTCAGTTGTCAAAAATATGTCCATGTCAGATTGTTTAGTTTTTATCGTTTTATCAACATGAAAGAGTTGTTTTGCTTTCTACCACAATCATTGTTTATTTACTCCAAATGGAGTGTGCTTCCGCAAAAATTAATTATTCCACTCGCGAGAGGATGCGGGAGTGGATCCAGGTTTTCGGAAACCTTAGTGCGAGAGAGGAACCAATAGTGCGAGACATATGTATGTATGTACATATATGTACATATTATCACATGTTGGTTCAGACTTCTGGGGTCATACATTTTAACTGGATTTAACAATGCTCTAACTTTGACATATGTTTTGTGCCTTGTTACTTGACAGCACTTTTTGAATGGAAAATGCCCTTTCAATGTCAATGGTTACCAAAGGACAATACACAAAATCGTAGGCAACAACCTACATTAGCTTACTTTAGTTTGTTTTATTTTCATAGAATAGGAACAAATTAAAGTTTTCGCCTTGCATTTCGCACAGAATTCTGTAAATAATTATGCAATGCGTCACATAAGCCTAAAGTGTATAATAACATTAATAACACAAAATTGCATGTTATTAGGTGATTCAAAAAAAATATATTTTTTTTGCAAACAGACTTAAAAGTTCCGTTTTGGTGTAAAAATACGCCAGTTAAAATTTGAGCCCTTAATATTAATATTAAGATAGTCCGCATCGCACTTTTCTATTTTCCATAAGAATAACATGGGAACATTTTTTTGGCACCTTCTGATTTTTATTGCTTGCTAATAGTGTACTATATGGAAAAAAATTTAACATATTTTTGTCCAGAATTGAACGCTCTATAAAAAAAGGTCTCTTATGATTTTTCGCTAAGTCTACTGGTTCAAAGTTATTCGAGGCCAAAGTTGAATTCACCGAAAATTTGACCGTTTTTAGTGTATTATTACAACAAAATTAATGGTTTTATCGAAAATATGTAGCCAAAATTTTATGTAAATTTTAAATTTGGTCGTTTAGAAAATGTTGGTTAACAATTTTTCGCTATGAAAGAAAAAATCAAACAAAAAAATGTTTTCAGTTGAAATTATTAAAATTTTTATATTTTTGAAAGAAAATTGCGTCAAGTAAAATATTGCATTTGATTTTTCTCCAATTTTTTCCGTACTCTGAGTACATGTTTTAAAAATAATCATTGTTAACTTTAAATTTCAAAACTAAAGTTGAACAATTAAACGGTCAAATGGCGTATTTTTATACCAAAACGGAACTTTTAAGCCGGGTTTGCAAAAAAAAAAATAAAAAATTTTTTTTTTTGAATCACCCTAATGTATATGTACTAAGAGGATTAGATTTAATATATGACTTACAAATAACAATCTTTTTGAAATTCATGATTTTAATACAATTACTCTCTATTTTTGATTCCAATATTTAAATTATGTAATTATAAGTAACGCAATACATTTTCGGTTTCTCCGACTTCAAAGTCCTTACGTACCCAGTACTTACCCAGTACTGTTCATTCTTTTCAAAAATCAACAGACATTTATAATAGTTGTAAGGTATGAAAAAATGAGTTCAAGTATTTTTTATTTCATTTTGAGAAATAATACACAGAAATAATTTAAAATAATAATAATTATAATAAGCGTAACTAAGTAAATAAATAAATCGAACACATAGCACTGTCACTCAATTTTGAAATATGTAGATCATTTAGAGTTGCCACCTCCATGAATATGACACGGAGACTCCGGGTTTCCACGAAGTATCTCCGGGCTCCGGGTTTCTTACGTTATTCTCCGGGTCAGCTTTGAAATTGAAATTTGTATTTATACAATTGTGAATCATATATAATAGTTCCATGTATATGTCATTTAAAATATAGATTATTTGTTTGAATTCTGGCGTGTTTCTGTCTCTAGAGGGCAGTATCGGTACATAGTGCAATCTAGAGATGTTAATTTAATGTTAAATAAATTAATTTAGTATTAAATTAACCCCCCTCTCCCACCGCGGACACCAATCTCCTGGTCAGCGGTCTGAGGTGGCAACTCTAAGTTTGTTATGTATTTTTTTAAGTGATCCCACAATATCAAAATACAATAATAGAATATGAAATTAAAACAAACCTGATGAAGCTACTGATTTTTAAATAATATTAACTTGGAATAAGTTTTTCTTATGAATTTTCCACACTCACTTTCAGTTTGTCGCTTAGCTATACTATAAAAACGTACTTTTAAGTATTGTAAAATAATAATAAAATCAACTCATATGGAATGTTACAATAGGTTTTATCCAAATCACTTAAAGCATCTTCACTAATTAGATTTATGTCTACTAGCTCCTTAATTACATCTTTTAGATGGTCCACTTTATCAGATAGCCATTTTGATCGTGCCTTTGAGACTTTTAATTCTTGTTTTACTTTTTTATTTTCTTCCCTAAGATCTCCTACTTGTTTGGTCAGTTTTCCTTAAGCGATACTCTAAAACAACACATTTCAATACATTACTTTTTTGTAGAAAGTACTCGATGTGATTAACACAGAATTTAATTTGCCTATACTAAATACTATTAAGTATTAAAAACTATTATTATACTTATGACATATTAGTCACAAAATTCTTACGCATAATTGTCAGATGTTCGTAAAAACTTCCGTCTTCTCTTAGGGCTTCCAGTTAAACCTTCACTATCTGTAGACGTATTGCCTTTCCTTTTTTTTTGCTGGAGATGTGGTTGAGCTCTGTGTTGATCCAAATAATGATAAACTAAAATTATAATAATATAAGATGTCAAATAAATATGGTATATAGATTACATTAACTATTAGATTTATTAAGATAGCAGACAGTAATTTTAATTATAGTAGATAGTAGCTATAGTAGACAGCAGATAGTAAATTAAAATTAATTAGAATATTCATTAAACCCTTTCAAACATATTTACAAAATACAGGATAAAATTACCTCAATTCTTTACGTGCTTCTGAAAACATAGGTGTACGACAGATGGCTGGCATATATCTTTGCCAGCTTCTTTTTATGAATTCCTTAGACACTTTTGTAACGAAACTTGTCGATGGTCGGCTGATGTCTAAATCAATACCACCTTCTGGTAAAGTAGACCCATCACTTCTAAAAAAGAAAAAATCTTAAACAATTAGAAAAAAGACCGTCAAATGTGGCTATACATAGCACACTTGCGAGACTGACAGTTTTCACTTCAGTTGAGATATATATATTTAAATTTGTATACAACAAATTCTCACCGATATTCATGAGAAGTTCGTTTCACTGGTTTTAAATTAACTGATAGCAATGCAAACTTTTTCAAAACCCTCTTGTCATCAACGTATTATGTGAGTCTTGTGTAAAATGATCTGAACAAATAGCGTTGTATGTTATGGACAAATTTTCCTTGGGATCTCTGCCAATTGCTTGCATCCATGATTCTTAACGTTCAGCAGTTAATCTAAAATAATAATTAAAATAATTAACACTATTTAAGTTTTCACAAACCGAAATATTTATTTACCTGTAGTAGACAATATTCTTAGTTTCACCTCGCCGATTTTTGCAAAAAGCAACAATACACTTCGGTTCAGTAATATTTAAAAGTCTATTTATGCACAATGTATAAAGACTTGGGCTCACGAACGGAAAGTTTTGCAGACATAACAATACAATATAATTATGATTCAAAACTAAAGTAAACACTAAATCTCGGCGAGAAAACACAAGAAAACAATTAAAACGCACAGGATTCGAGATGACAGATGACATTAAATATATTAAAATGGCTATCTGCATTGTCAAATAAACCTAATGTCTTAAATGCGCATGAGCAGTAATACCATAGTTTTTGACAATTACATACATATCTCTCTATCAGGATTAAAATTTTCTTGCGCATCCCCATTCACTGCTTATCTAGTTTTTTTATAAATCGGTGGTTGAAAATGAATTATGCGTACAACGTTCAGCACGAACGAAAGTGTTTAATGCTGATATGTACATTGATAAAACAATAAACACCTACGTAATGCAGATTGCATAAGTAGGCACTAATCTATGTAACCCCAGTTTAAAAGTTTTCTTAAACTGTGATTTTTGTGTGAACTTTGACTATTATATAAAAATTGCATATGAATGCACAAATACTTCGTAGTACAATATTTCTTCTATGTATGTGACCAGTGAACGGAATATAATACAGGAATAAAACGACTATTTTATATCGCCATCTGTTCATAATAGCCAAAAGCTTGTGAATTGTCACACAATTATGGTGTGCCCTAATTGGTGTAGTGATGAGATTTTTTTACTGTGCATAGATGGCAACATAAACTGCACTTTGGCTTTTATTTTTTTATTAAATAGATATGTCATATGCAGAAGTCAATGTAGGTACCAGTGCACTTTCACTTATATCTAAATTAGTTTTCCACTAATTCATGGGACCCTACGCCCTAGAGATAGTTTGCTCTCGGATATGCACAGGTATGTACATAAACATAAAAAAGAAGTAGGTAACACTTCTGATAAAATTTCAAGATCGGTGCCTCTACCATTGATTGTATACCTATCCACAAATCACATATAAATAGATAGCTATCTTCAATACAAACAACTTCATATAAATAACTAGCGTCACGAGTGGTTGTTTTCAGAACTACATGTCATTAGCGGGAAATTTAACTGCCCCGTATTCGAATATTCCTAAATAATTTTCACTTTTGTTTGCATATTTTGTGACATAATGCATAAATTACAATATATTTTTGTAAAAAATAATTCTATGCATAAGACATATTATAGTGCATCGTATACACAATATTCACATCATAAAAATTATAATTGTAATTTATACATTATACAATATATAAAAAGACTTATATCACACAAGAACTAAAAAGCAATTGATTAAAATAATGTATTTCTAAATAGAGTATAAAAATATATTAAAATACAACTGAAACTATGCATTTATAAATGGACACTGCTTGTTAAAGATATTAAATAGTATTTCAAATACAGGAAAACTACTATTGGTATTAGCAATAATTTCCGTTTTGTTAAATAAACTAATATACACTACATGCTAATAAAATTATTGTATATTAAATACTACTTATAATAGGAATAGCAATATTTATTCCAGAAAACATGAAGGTGTAGAACAAATTAATTAATAGAGCATACAATACAAAACACAATTTTCTACAGAGCATATAAATCGTTAATAAAATGAAGATTGATACCACTACAAGGGGCCACCTACGTTTTTAAAATATGTAACGACTTGCAAATTGAAAGGTCAAATACTTTGACACAAGTGTCAAATAATATTATATTCTGAACAACTGTAATACAAATCTTGGCTTTTGTATTACAGTTGTTCAAACATCTATCGGAGTTCTGTTTATTCTAGGGTCCAAAAGATTAAAATAATTTAAAATACATAGGTTCACTACCATTATCTACACATGGAAACAATAAAATAGCTACTACATATTCTAAATTCATCACTAGTTTTTTATATCTGTCCAATCTATCAAGCGTGCAAGATTGTCAGATTTTAAAAGACATTAACTATAACTATTATATATATTATATTATATATAACTATTAACTATTTTCTTTTCTTAATCTTTTGTTTGCTTAAATATTTTTCATGTGCATGTAATTTAAATGGGTCAATATTATTCCTATCGTTTGTTAGTGCTAAATATCTTTTAAATTTACTGTCTTTACCTTTCACTAGGCGATTTATCTGTTTAATATAAAAATAAATTACACATTTAACTATAGTATTTAAAAAAAACGTTTTAATATTTTTATGATCTGAACATATTAATGGATTAAAATTTATTTGATCTGTCAACATATTTTTCAGTTTAGCAGCTTCTCTTTATCATTCATTTTTTTCACGGATTCTTTCAGTGTCGTAAATATATGTTTATTTATTCCTGGTTGCAAAGGCATTGTATTTAATAAATTTGTTAATGTTTGTCGAGAAGGAAGAGCAAATATTTTTGAAAGTAAACGATACCCTTTTCCACTGGATTTCATTAATGTCAGTGCTAATATTTTTCATCCATTGTGAAACGGCGACCTCGAGGGTAGCATTTGATTTTTCACCTGACACATAATAAATTTGTAGGTCATATGATTGACCACATTTTTATATTCTTCAAATGTTGGAGAACTTGCAAGCTTTTCAGCTTCAGCAAGTCGTGCCTGGTAACTTTTTAATTTTTTTGCCGTTGCACACGCTTTGATGCTCCATTGATTAACCATTTGATATATTCTCTTGGCCTTAGGAGTTAGTTGGCTCTGACAATTAACTTGAACATTTCGTAAAATATATTTTCTACTTCCATATACTGAAATTAAAAATTAACATTTTTTGTTTGCCCCAAAACAAATGTGAGGATATTTAGCTAAGACGTGGCACTGACAAAGTGGATTATAAAACAGAAAAAAAAATGTTCCCTACGCAACCATAAATATATTGTAAAATATTATTTTGAAGATACGTTTTCTTTACATTTTTTTTTTGTTTGTACATATGCATTTAGAATACTTGATTCTTAAGCCAAATCATGTTTTTTTTTGTGTTCTACTTCTCAACAAGTACAAACTTTTTATTCCAATTTTTTTTTTGTGAAACATTCATAAATCAGTTTTCCATATATGTAAGTAACACTAACTTTAAATTATGGAACACACTGTACATTGTAGGCTGAATAACTTACATACATATATAACGGTGTGACTAAGTCTCGCGGGACAGTTTTGAATGAAGGGTCAGAAAAAAAAACCAACGGTCAGAAAAAATTGAAATTTGGCACACATATTCAGATTATACTCAGGTATATGGAAACCGAGTTTCGTAACCCCACCCCAAAAATAGGGGTAGTTTTGACAGTTAAAGGGTTGATTTTTAGGGGTTGGGTTTTTCTTATCTGAAATTGAATTCTACGTTCAATTTTGAACCCTCGCACTCGAAGGTCCCACTCGAACACCCCTTCCCGAGGGGGGGGTTGTTACGGGGTTGGGGGTGGAAAATTTTAAGACAGATTTTTTTTTATGTCGGATTCGAATTCTACGTGCCGATTAACGTCTGGACGCGAGATTTCAAATTTTTCTGAAAAAAATTTTTCGACGATTTGTGGACTTTGTCGTTTTTCGTCAGAGGATAGGAACTAAGGATTACGGGACACTTTTGAACCGACGGTCAGAAAAAATCGAAATTTGGAACACATATTCAGATTATAGTCAGTTATATTGTAACCGAGTTTCGTAACCCCACCCCAAAAATAGGGGTAGTTTTGACAGTTAAAAGGTTGATTTTTAAGGGTTGAATTTTTTCTTATCTGAAATTGAATTCTACGTTCAATTTTGAACCCCTCGCACTCGAAGGTCCCACTCGAACACCCCCTTCCCGAGGGGTTGTTACGGGGTTGGGGGTGGAAAATTTTGAGACAGATTTTTTTATGTCGGATTCGAATTCTACGTGCCGATTAACGTCTGGACGCGAGATTTCAAATTTTCTGAAAAAAATTTTTTTCGACGATTTGTGGACTTTGTCGTTTTTCGTCCAGAGGATAGGAACTAAGGATTACGGGACACTTTTGAACCGACGGTCAGAAAAAATCGAAATTTGGAACACATATTCAGATTATAGTCAGTTATATTGTAACCGAGTTTCGTAACCCCACCCCAAAAATAGGGGGTAGTTTTGACAGTTAAAGGGTTGATTTTTAGGGGTTGAATTTTTTCTTACCTGAAATTGAATTCTACGTTCAATTTTGAACCCCTCGCACTCGAAGGTCCCACTCGAACACCCCTTCCCGAGGGTTGTTACGGGGTTGGGGTGGCAAATTTTAAGATAGATTTTTTTTAAAGTCGGATTCGAATTCTACGTGACGATTAACGTCCGGACGCGAGATTTCAAATTTTTCTGAAAAAATATTTTTCGACGATTTGTGGACTTTGTCGTTTTTCGTCCAGAGGATAGGAACTAAGCATTACGGGACACTTTTGAACCAACGGTCAGAAAAAAAAACCAACGGTCGGAAAAAATTGAAATTTGGCACACATATTCAGACTATATTCAGGTATATGGTAACCGAGTTTCATAACCCCACCCCAAAAATTTGGGGTTGTTTTGAAAGTTGAGGGGGTGTTTTTTGGGGGTTGGACTTTTTTCTTATCTGAAATTGAATTCTACGTTCAATTTAACCCCTCGCAGTCGAAGGTCCCAGTCGAACACCCCTTCCCCAGGGGTAGTTACGGGGTTGGGGGTGGCCAAATATTGAAGTATTTGTTTAACCTTTCAAATTGTCCTTTTTCGGTTGTTATGTCCCCCAATATATTTCTTCTGTACATCCATTCCCCGAGATATTGGCTAGCGAAATCCAGGCTGCTTGATGATTTGATGTGGCTCTTCAGATCCCTCCATGCCCTTTCTATATGTTGTGTATGAATTCTGAATGGCTGGAGCCCTGCTGCTGGTGGATTTCCCATTCCAGTTCAATCGAGACATTCGTTATTGAATCTTCCTGCTGGCATCCAGATGGGGGGCTCTTCTCTTGGTGGATTTGATGGAGTTCTCTGAATGGTTGACGTTTCCATGTCCGTTGAATACCATGTGACAGTCGTTGTACGCATTCCAGCAATCTGTGCATATGTAGGAATCTCCGTCGATACATTGTTGCAAAATTGGCAGGAGCGTATCTGCATCCCGTTTTTCCACGATGATCCCAAATACCTTTTTCGTCGTGCGACTTATTCCGCCCAGCACCCATATATGACGCCATGCATTCATCCTCCCAACATTGTGTTTCCTCTTGAAAAGGTGACTCTTGAAAATCAGCTGATTGTACGAAAAATCGATAATTCTCTTGACCTACACCAAGCATCCGCATCATGAAACTAATAATGTTTATTTACTTAATTTACAAATGGACATAAAATAACATATTACATTTTCAATATATAAAATAAAATATAAATACAATATAGAAATTGTAAAATAAGTACATAGAAATAATAAAATTTTGTATATTGTCACATACTATTGTAGGATGGTAATGTAAACATATTCATAGAGACCCACAAAGGAAAACCCTGCATGTGGGTTAAACATATATGTATAATTTCCATTCTTAATTTATAAAGGTAGAACACATGTTTTTAAAGAGAAAAGATCCTATAAACATATGTCGTGAATATACTCGTAATTGTTTGGTAGTAAATTAAGTAATTTATTTATTATAAATTATCGGCTAAATATTTAATTTATTTATGAATGTATAGTAATATTTAATATCTGTGGAATTCATTAGTGGGTAGTAGTACGAGTGCCGAGTTTGGATTCCTTCCGATATTTCGTTAGGAAGATATAGGTGTGTGTCCCGTAATTCTTAATTCCTATACTCTGGTATGAAAAAACGACAAAGTCCAAAAATCGTAGAAAAAATTTTTCAGAAAAATTTGAAATCTCGCGTCCGGATGTAAAACGGCACGTAGAATTCGAATCCAACATTAAAAAAATCTATCTTAAAATTTGCCTCCCCAACCCCGTAATTACCCCTTGGGAAGGGTGTTCAAGTGGGACCTTCGAGTGCGAGGGGTTAAAACTTGAACGTAGAATTCAATTTCACGTCAGAAAAAAAACCCAACTAAAGAATCACCCTTAACTGTCAAAACTACCCCTATTTTTGGGGGTGGGGTTTTGAAACTCGTTACCATATACCTGACTATAATCTGAATATGTGTGCCAAATTTCGATTTTTTCCGACCATTGGTTTTTTTTTCTGACCGTCGGTTCAAAAGTGTCCCGTAATCCCTTAGTTCCTATCCTCTGGACGAAAAAACGACAAAGTCCAAAAATCCAGAGAATTTTTTTTTTCAGAAAAATTTGAAATCTCGCGTCCGGACGTAAATCGGCACGTATAATTCGAATCCGACGTAAAAAAAATCTATCTTAAAATTTGCCACCCCCAACCCCGTAACTACCCCTGGGGAAGGGGTGTTCGACTGGGACCTTCGACTGCGAGGGGTTCAAAATTGAACGTAGAATTCAATTTCAGGTAAGAAAAAAATTCAACTAAAAATCAACCCTTTAACTGTCAAAACTACCCCTATTTTGGGGGGGGTTACGAAACTCGGTTACAATATAACTGACTATAATCTGAATATGTGTTCCAAATTTCGATTTTTTCTGACCGTCGGTTCAAAAGTGTCCCGTAATCCTTAGTTCCTATCCTCTGGACGAAAAACGACAAAGTCCACAAATCGTCGAAAAAATTTTTTTCAGAAAAATTTGAAATCTCGCGTCCAGACGTTAATCGGCACGTAGAATTCCGAATCCGACATAAAAAAAAATCTGTCTTAAAAATTTTCCCACCCCCAACCCCGTAACAACCCCTCGGGAAGGGGGTGTTCGAGTGGGACCTTCCGAGTGCGAGGGATTCAAAATTGAACGTAGAATTCAATTTCAGATAAGAAAAAAATTCAACCCCTAAAAATCAACCCTTTAACTGTCAAAACTACCCCCTATTTTTGGGTGGGGT
This sequence comes from Aromia moschata, assembly GCA_029963805.1. Taxonomy (NCBI): domain Eukaryota; kingdom Metazoa; phylum Arthropoda; class Insecta; order Coleoptera; family Cerambycidae; genus Aromia; species Aromia moschata. Next base: position 201,462 of record JAPWTK010000653.1, read on the forward strand.
TACGAAACTCGGTTTCCATATACCTGAGTATAATCTGAATATGTGTGCCAAATTTCAATTTTTTCTGACCGTTGGTTTTTTTTTTTCTGACCCTTCATTCAAAACTGTCCCGCGAGACTTAGTCACACCCATATATAACAATACAAACAAAACAAGTAGAAATATAAGGATTACCTTTTTTACATTTCTTTGGTCAAACCAGAGGTAAAACATGTGTTGAAGCATTTGATAATTTTTCTTCTACTGTAAATTGTTGCTCACTGGGAGATGACAAAGTTCTTGATGAGGTACCTATAATAGTAATCTTGTTTAAAGATTTTTCTCAAATTTAATAACAATTTCAACAATTCTTCCCAAACATATTTCTATTTATATATTAGACAGTTTTACTTCTAAAATTTCATTTTGGTTACCTAGCTTCTCCAGTAATATTAAATTTTTTGTTTCTTGACTGAAGTAGAATACATTCTTCAGTATCAATTTGTGTTTCTGCTGCTGGAGCTGTAATCAAGACAGTTTAAATGTATATACATATATATATTATTTATGTAATTACTAATTACATAAGTACAGACTGTTATATTGAACTAGTGTCAAGCACAATTAGTGACTGTGCACAATTTTTTTTATTTACTATGAGCAAACTTTCCAAACCCTAACTATGACATTAAATCAGAAAATATTCATTTTAGTCTTTCGTCTTATAAGGCGACACAACGGTGTCAACTTTTGCATTTATCAATATTTTAAATAAATATTAGTACTTACTAGCAGGTTTGGTGGGTAAGAATAAAGTCGGTATTGCTCCTACTTTCAGCCCCCTTTTTGTTCCTACAACAACACTGTCTTCCGAAAAGTGTCTATGGCACACCAAATAGGAGTTGTAAATTTCTCGAGGGGTCAAGTGAGAAAAACGAGGATGATCTACTATCAATACCCAACTATTAAAAGTTTTTTCATCGTTTATGGGAAACCGATGTCTCACGCTTACGCGATCCTCACAACCGGGTACAGCGCAACGTCTACGTCGTATAACATCCATTTTGAACAAAATTATACAACTTACTAAGCAACAAGTCACAAAACACTAATAAGATTAATAAGCTGTGTTTGTATCAGCGTATTATACACATCTACAATATGCGCTAAAAAAAATTCACCGAACATAAAAAACCTGGAAGTCTATCTGTTTATAAACTTTGAAAAAGTCTAAATTGTATGTAGGCAACTTTTTTTACTTATGCTCCAATATAATTTTGAATTGATAGTTGGCAATCCAACAAACGACACTTTGTATTGTTGGTTGCAGAAACATTTGGTTTAAAACTTATACTAGTGTCATCCAACGGTTGTTTTCAGCAACATTTATACTCTAAGTGGTCTATGTCAGTTATATTTCTATCTATGTGTGTTTTGTGTACCTATCGTCGTAAAAATGGGGTGTCACTATGGTATTATCCAACATATGACACTAAACACGTACACAAAACTGGAGTTTATTCATTCTGTTACAATGTATGTAGGTAGGTATTACACTTCTGGCTAAATTGTCATTTTCCACGTCTTGCAGGGATTCTGCATTATTCCTACACGTGGTTTAAAGTTGTTCATCATGAGATTGTATCTAATTCTGTAAATACCACAAGTGCATCTCATATCTGCAGTAACTATATAACGTATAATATGGATTATCTCCATTAAAGGAAATTAAAGGAAATGACAAATAAAATAGGCATTGCGAACGATGACATACGATTCCATACATTCCATCCCCACCACGGTCGCTTTTTACGAACACTCCCCTCACTTGGCTCCCCACCACTTTATAGACGGTCCCCAAACACATCACACCATAGACTTATATGCATATGTGTTTTTGGTCCCGAAAGCCTACACCGGGAGTATATATATATATATATATATATATATATATATATATATGTATAGGCATATCGTTCTTCCCCCTCCATGATAAACACCAGGCGGACCGACCTCCGGTATTTCTACCGGTTTTATAAAGAAGACCTTGTATATATATATTTAGGGAGGAGTCTCTACACGTCTATTAAGAGAGGGGTAATGAAATGAAAAAAATGAAATTTGTGCTACAAAAATTGGTATATATTTTAAAGATGTGATTCACTCTTACTTCCCTCGAACCTATATATTTTATTATAATTTATTACTCGTACTTCCCTCTAAGGCGCAGTTGTCAGATTGTGGAGGGAGCTATGGTATTAATTATTATTGTTCCTTTATATTGTTTCGTGCTGTAATTAAATTAAGTATTAGCTCTTAGCAGTGAGTTCCAGTAGTTTACTGCGTTATTTTGTTTTTATTTTCTGTAGTAGGATACCATCGAATTTTCTTCGCTAGCCTTTTGATAATGAATAAAAGTGACTCAATATAGGTATCTAATTCTCTTAGCAATTTTTCGTTCTAAACATAAATTATATAATTATGTAGTAATTTAAGTTTAAAAAATAACTGCAAAGAATAACAGAAAAGTTTTAACTAATTATTCTAGAGTAGATATAGTACATTATGGACATAGTTCAAAAATGTGCAAAACATGTTAACTAATCAATTTTTATTTCTAAAATTGTGTCATGGGGAAGAGAAATATGGGGATTAAATCTTGCGCGAACGCCCGGTATGGATAGATAAGTTATATTAATAATGTTTCTATATAATTTTTGTATTTATTTTTTGAAATAAAAAAAGAACAAGACAGGTTTAAAAGACTAATTGTTATTTATTCTTTTGGACTTGACAACAACAACACTTCCTTGAAGTTTCTTCATTTTAATAAAATCACGTTTTTTAAGCATTTCAACTTCTGCCTTCAATTAAATAAAGATTAAAGCAAGGTTACAAATAATCATGGCATCCTTTTGTTACAAATAATCATGGCAGCGAGTCAATCTTGACTTAAAAAGGCACTGTTAGTAGTTAATTTTATTTATTTGATTCATTGTTGAATACATGTATTACTTTGTGAACTCAGAAAAAAAAGTTTTATCGAAATTAAGAAAAATATACAAGGTGTTCTATAAAAAAGAAATCGAGTCAACCTAATATTTTTTGTCTGACATTCAATTGTTTTCCGGTAGAGTGTTTTGAATCTTCAAAATAAACACTAAAATCTATTTTCGTAATTTTCTTTGTAATTAATATATTATCTCTTACGGTTTTCGAGATATTTAATAATAAACATTATACTGCTCTATTTCTTTTATATATTTTTATATTATATTTGTCTGACTAATATTTTTTGGCTGAGACATTCAGTTGTTTTTTCAATAATTTCACATAGAAAATACTAAAATTCCTTTTTTTAATTTTCTTTTTGTAAAATAAAACATAACGGAGTTAAAGGAGGGGGGGGTTGAAATATAGGCGAACACCCTGTACAATAACAACCGTTTTTTTATTACCTAACATATTTAATATTATATAACACAGTGGCTGGCAAAATGATCACATTGTCACGTCTGTTAAGCTGGCCACTTCAGCGCAATTCAATAAATCTTGTGGGAGAATTTGTTGCTAATTAGTTACCAAAATTTTAATTTTGTTGCTTTGGCCGTTTTCGAAAAAATGAGGGGTAATGCTAGTTTTATATTAAGCTCGAATGACCAACCACATCACATTAATATAATAAGTCAACAATTACCGGAGAATTTGTTGCTTTTTAGTTGATAACCAATACTACAAATACAATTTAATTTGATCGAGGCGTGTCCGAAAAATCGATGGTGATGCTAGCATAATCTTAAGCTGGAATGACCAACCGTACTACTTTAAAGTATAAGCCAACATCTACGGGAGAATTTGTTGCTTTTTAGTTGCTAATCAACAGTGCAACCCAAAATTATTTTCTCGAGTCGTTTCCGAAATGCGATAGCGATGCTAACAAAATATTAAATTGGAATCATCAACCATACTACTTTAACGTAATAAACCACTAACTACTGGAGAATTTGTTGCTTTTTAGTTGCTAATCAACAATCTTAATTTGTTATTTTTGTACCTTTTTTCCGTAAAAATAATAACTATAAATAACAACTATAAAAATAAATAATAACTATAGTCCATGTCTCACATACATTGTAGTTAACTAACAAAAGGAGAATTTTTAATCACCTTATTTAATAATTATATAATGTGATATCTGCATTTTTCTACCATGAAAACCTATAAAATGACAAAATGACACGTCACATGAATATTACTCATTATTTATATAAAAATTATATCCACCTTCCCCCGTTTGTAAATTTCAAAAGGCAGCCAACATCACAAAAAATAATTATTGACAGTTATTAAACTAGGTAACTACGATTTTTCTTTTAGTTAGCTATCTACGACGCAAGTGGCATATTTACTTTACCATTTGTTATTAATTTTTTCGGCAAAAAAGTTGTGCGCGATTTTTTCATATATCCAGTATCTCGCAGAATATGCCCTCTACCATCTATGTCAAGATCCTTAACAAAAAAATCACCTCAAAAAACCTCTTGAAGTAAAAACAAAGTTTGTCAAAAACATAGGTTTTCAAAAAAGTTATTTAAGGAAATCGAATTTAAAATTATAACTTTGACACACTGTACCTTGGTCACTACCATCTACTGAATTAACAATCATTAGTCCAAAAAAAAGTTTCAAAAAGTCAGCCAACAACATAAAATTGATTATTGATAATTATTAAATTAGGTAACTAAGATTTCTCTTTTTGTTAGTTACTTACCTACGATGCAATACGTAATTATTTTTTACTTATTTTTACACAAAAAAAATGCACAAATCTTTTCGTGTTTCCAAAATTCCGCTGAAAACGCTTTATACAATCTTGAACAAAATAATTAAAAAGTTAAATAAGTAAAAAAAATTTTCACCCAAAAAAGAAACAATTTCGAAATTTTGTGCAAAAATGTTTTCTTTCAACAAAAGGATTAAAAAAAAACAAATTAAAATTATATCTTTGACACCCTGTATTTTGGTTACTTTACCATTAACTCATGGACTAACAATTATTGGTAGAATAAAATTTCAAAAGTTAGTCAACAACATAAAACAGATTATTGGCAATTATCAGTTCATCACAATTATCAACAATTATCAACAGCATCAATTTGATGATGTTGGCTAACTTTTGAAATTGGAATCAATTATGTAAAAATAAGTACAAAAAAGAAATCTTAGTTACCTAATTTAATAATAATCAATAATTAATTTTATGTTGTTGACTGACTTGAAACTTTTTGGACTAATGATAGTTAATCCAATAGATGATAATAACTAAGGTACAGGGTGTTAAATTTATAATTTTGAATTCGATAAAATTCGATTTCCAAATATCTTTTAAAAACTAACATTTTTGACAAATTTTGTAAAAAGTTTTTTAGAGATAGTTTTGATTTTGATGCAAGGGGGCACTTTTTGCTGCATACTGGGTTCATAAAAAAATCCGGCACAACTTTTTTGCGGAAAAGTAAATAACAAATGCTAATGTAAATATCCCGCTTGCGTCGTAGGTAGGCTAACTAAAAGAAAAATCTTAGTTCCCTAATTTGATAAGTGTCAATAATTAATTTTGTTTGTTGGCTGACGTTTGAAAATTATAAACGGGGGAGATGAATTTAATTTTAATGCGAATAAAGACAAATATTCATGTGACGTGTCGTTTTCTAGGTTTTCGTGGTAGAAAAATGCAGATATCATATTATTAAGACTCAGCTTTCATTTTACTTCCATATTCATTTACAATACAGACAGGGTAATGTAGCTCAGGTGGTGTTATGAGTTTTTCTTTTTGGTTTAATTTACAACACAATTATTCAATTTTAAAATGAATTTAATAGCGGACTGTATTTTGGATGTAATGTAATGCTCGCTCCAAGAGCGATACACCTTGTCTGGTGAATGTTACATATACGAATGATTTACAATGGTTTGGTTTCGAAGAGCTAGCGGAAGTCGCCCTGTCTCGCTTGCTTTAGAGGCGTAATAAGGAATCTAAATAATATGCAATATAAAAGTTTTTGGGTAGTTGTCCTGCTAAGTTTATTGTAAACTTAGCCTAGGATTCTTGTACAATTATTTGCTGCAGTTGTTCAACTTAATCTGGTTGAGTTTTGAATACAACTGATTTCAAGTGACCCCATAGGAAATCGAGAGGTGTCAGATCTGGTGACCTAGGTGCCATTCAATGTGTCCTCTCCTACCAATCCACTGCTCCGGATAATGATTATCCAACCACTCTCTTACTAGGCGTACATAATGAGGAGGTGCTCCATCCTAAAAACGAAAGAATTTGGTACCTAGTTTTTCAACAAATATTTTTAAATGAATGGATGTGACTGACATGAATGTAATCCCTTTTAAAAGTTGCATTATGTCTAGAATTTATCTAGAATTGTACAAGAAACTCAAAAATGGCAAAGAAATAGGGTTTGCCATTGAAAATTTTAAGGGGGTTGGTGCCTTAGGGGTCAGGGGGTTGAAAATAGTACGACAACAAATGCCTCAAAAGTTGTCCCCTTTGATATGTAAATTGACGTGTTTCGCCAAATTTTGATACTGTCATTAGTTTAGGCAATATTAAATGCTGTTCGTTTTCAAATTGACACCCTGTATAATATTTTTGTATACTTGTACTGTAGAAGTAATCACTGATTTTTTTACCTTATTACTATCGCAGCAACATTCAGGTTTCGTATATGACACATAACTTCAATCGTCTAAACCCATACTAGCTAAAAAATAAAAGCGTTTAAAAAATCACAATTATGTTTCTGAGGATATGTCCATGTCAAACTATCTTACCACCCAAAAGTAATTTTTGATATTAAGAATAACTTCTGCAACTTCTAGATTTTTGTTTCATATACATTTACTTACTTATACTTTAATTTAATACATTACAACAAAATAAAATGTTCTCTACATATTCCGGCACATTATTATTATTAAGAATATATAAATAAATGGTATTATATGAGTAAATTTAACTTACCTTTTTTTGCGCTAATTCAATGAGTAACCTGCTTCTCGAAGTCATTTTCACCCAAGAAAATGTTGCTTTAAACGTAAACTCAGGATTCGCGCTCACAACACTGAACGTCCGCAGTGTTGTCGAATTTCGGAGGGAATGAGATCGACCATTTATAACAAGATGTTATAAAATATTGTGGAGGGAACATGGAATGGAAGTTTATAATCTACAAAACGATTATAGCGCCGCCGGTAGAAAGTCGAACTAAACGGCCCATTTTAAGGTAAAATGTACAAGTACCCTCTCTGCATTTTTTCTGCAAATGTTAGGAGGGGCGTTGGACAACCGTTTAATATTAAATTTAACGCAAAACGTTGTACCCTCCGCAATCGGAGGGAAGTACGTTATATATGAGGGAACTAAGAATTGAGTATATGTAGTTTTGAGGGAAGAACGTATGGGTTATAAGTATATATATATATATATATATATATACGTTTCGTCCATAAGGGAACACTTAAAAAAGTCCACACTGTATTTGAAACCGTTCCTCAAAAAATCTTATTTAAAAAGTAAATTTTAAAGAAATGATGTGATTAAAAAGGAGGATATTTGAGATATTGAAACCATTAAATACCAAAATCAATTGTTTCAGATGTAAGATTCCTTTATTCACAACCACATTTATACACAAGACACAATCACATTTAAGTATAAATTATTTGAAACTAGCCATTTATATAAACTAAAAAAAGTAAAGGCATAACTTTCTTTACATGAAGTTTCATTTATAACACACATCTGGTACCAGTTCTAGTCCTCCTTCTTTTAATGTAATATTATCTCAACTGATTTCAGTTTCAAATAAGAATATATAATACCCAATAAACAAATAAAACACAAAATAAATTCACATGGAAAAAAATTAAACACAAAACTACAGAACTTATAACGCAAAACAATATACAGAACATGCGACCACCGGTAACAATAGGTTTGTTTTGATTTTACTTATAACCAGTTCAATCGATACACCCAGATAAATATTGACGTAAGAACGCAAATTATGAATGTTAAACATTTGGGCGCATGGACTGAATTAGTTCTTCCGGACTACCAATCTTTTTTTTAAGAGTACCAACTATACATAACTAACCAAGCTGGTTGCGCCATCTGTAGAGTTGGTCTCATACTAAATATCTCATTTCAGGTAGGCTCATAAGAGTGAACATCCCCTGCCCATAATATCGACATGTGTATGTAGTATCGCAACTTACTACTGTTTTTAGGTGTTACCGACTAGTTCCATACTGACGAAATCTCGCCTTTCCGTTTTTCGCTTCTGAACTCGAAACAGAGCCACATCAAAACAATTAATTGTGATCTCGCATGTCATAAACTAACAAAGGCGGATCTTGCCCGGTCCGTCGGTTTTTGAACACGTAATTCTATTTACAGAACTAGATAATATATCATACACGTATCTGGCTCACAGCGGCTTTGTGTTCCCTGTGTTCCACGAAAATTCGTTTCGCAGGTATAAGCTCTATGAAAGCTGTATTCCGCTTGTCAGTTGTTCTGGCCTCATAGCCGTTAAAATTACGCAGGATAAAAACATTTTCTGGTCCGTTCCGAATGTAGCACTGGTCGATATTTTTTATGTTATATTAGTAAGACAGCCTGTTTCTTTGTATAGTCTTTATGTTGAATTCCAGTTTGGGTCTCATGACTAGGGTCCGGAAGGTGTGCTACAACGCAGGGTCGGCAACTCAATGATAATAATTAAATTAAAAACCGTATTTTGTAAGCGCCTTGTAAATTATGTACACGTGTATTTCTTGCCGGTGCATACGTACGCCACTGACCGTGCCTAGTAACGCGCACTGGGACTCTTCCGTGTGGGTTTGCGGGAAGCTTGTATGCATTTTGCCATATAAAGTAGCGATAATTCCGTTGTTCGAATTAGTAGTAGCTCGACGCGCGACGAATGAACAAGTAGAACGACGATTGTAAAATAATTTTATGCGTTGTGAGTGATTAACTGATAAACGTGTGTACATACGTATTTTGCTCCGTGTTCGTATTTCTTTTAGAGTTCATGTAGTGTCTATATACCGGGTGCAGGAGCTATTCTCTATTTGTGATCATTGAATTTTGGCAATAATGGCACAGTCGATACAATTTTGTTCCTTTGAATGACACTGGCTGAAACAGATGATAAAAATCACGATACCAAATATGGCATTTCCACAATATTTTTGACAATTATAATTTTATTTTCCATTCCTTGCAATCGTCGATATAAATTCCGTAGCCACGCGATTTATGAACAAAGGTCATCAAAATTTTGGTTTTTTTTTTACCAAAATAAGAGGGGGGGGGGGGGGGGGGTTAGATTCAAACATATCACATCAACAAAATATTACTGTACTTAGAATTATTTTAATGTCTGGGAGTTTTACAAATTTGGGATTTTAACCGAAAAAATACTGATATTGGCTCAAGAAATATTAACTACAGTTACAAGCAGAATCGTAATTTTGCCAAATATGGATCCGATTTTTCCCAAATGAGGATTAAGGACATTTTAGATAGTCAACATTGCGACGGATATATTTCCAAAAAAAGGGTAAATTTAACCAACAGAAATTCAGATATTTGGCCTCTGAATTGATAGCTAGTAAATGGGTTTTGCAAACAACGGCAACGTTCTGAGAAAAGTATAGAAGGAAACGAATGGACAATAATTAGTGAACAACGGAGTGTTTTGTGTTTATGGTAGCCACCTTTATAGGTATAACAAGATAAGTAAAAAATAGTAATTTCTCTTAGCTGATTTTAGCGCACATATTAATACGAACAAAAAAACAAATTGAGTTAGTGCTCACAAACAACTATGCGAAATCTATTTGATAAACAAAATTTTGATTTTTGACGGATTTATCTGGTACGGTCAGAAAAATCGGAACCGACACCATAAATGAGAAAACTAAAAATTATAGTTGTAAAATATTGACGTTTGAAAGTCCATTGGTATGTTGATTCAGAAAATTATCAGCAAATGTGGAACGATAATAATTTCACTTGCAAACCGGAAGTGAAAAAAATCAATATGTACAGGCCTTTTTATTAAAAGGATATCCCTAACTTCACAACGAAAAAAAAAGCAGAATGGTGTGTTTCCCGTTCCTTTTTTACCCCCCGGAATTTAATTACTGATTTTGTGTGATTTCGCAATAATGGCAACGATACAGTATCAAACAATGAAAAAATCTCGGGATTTTACTGAATGACCTCAAACGATAAATCGAGGTATGACATTTAATTATACATCAACATTATTACTCCTGTTGTTTTTTGCGTCGCTGACAATATTCACATTTTGTCAAATAATTGATGGATTACAGTCGCTTAAAACATATAAGAAGGATATTTGGCCTCTGCATTGATATACACTTTCCGTATATTAGTGACGTACTTTGACTTTGTAATGTGATGTAGTACGGAGTCTGCACATCCGATTTGTGAAAACTCGGTAGGGTGAATATTGTGAGTATGTAAAATTTCATAATATTAAGACCTTTACTTCAGTAGATGTGGAACGATAATAATTTTCCTCCTAAAATTTGGACGGGCTCACATCGAATTCCAAATCTTAGTTGTGGCACGTACGCCCAAACAATTAAGGTGTTTATGACCAAACATATAGGTATGTATTTATTAACACATTTATTTATTTACTATCAAAATATATACAGTGGTTTCACGTTTCACCTATTCTTCCGATGACACAATCTGTAATCGTGGAGAGTAAAATTTCATAATATATAAAATTTCTTAGTGATTTGGACTAATCTTCCAAATCTTAGAGCATCAACATTAATAATAATTTCAAAATATAGACAATGGTTTAACGTTTCACCACAGATCTGTATAAACTCGAAATTTCAAGTTGATTTTCAAATAGGATTAGTGCCGAGATACGACAGAGCATATCAGAAACTTCGTGTAACACTTAGGGTTGAATTAAACTCAATGCATACTTTAAATGTCTTATCTCATAAGATGAGAATAACAAATATAAGTCATAGTTTTTTAGAGTTAAGTACCTGTGTTATCGCCAATAGCCTTATTTCACTACTTTTCCAAACGTATCCCCCTATAATCTCCCCACCACCACTCTCACTTGATTGAATCGATTGAATCAAAATTCAAGCAACCTGTAAGCTTTATATAAAGTGCTTCACTACGAGTAGTCATAAAACGTTTTGGGAGAATATGGAACTAATACCCTGTATTCTTATCGAACATCAAGTTAGGTTTAAAGCGTCTCGGAATTATATGTTATTTCACTTATTTTTGTGATTATTTTTATTAGAATTTATACTCATCATCCACTCACTAAGGTAGTGAACGGTATCTTAAAAACAGTACAATATCGAGAGTACAGTATCGAAGATTTTTTTGAATGTTTCTACAGAGGAAAATGAATGTTTCTACATATTGTTTGAGGAAATCGATGCGATATTTACACCACGTAGATGGAAAAGTAACATAATACTTTAAGCATACAAAATCAACAATAATGTTTTCAGAATCGATATGGAGTTTCAAAAAACTTGCACAGAACAAAAAGATAACAGAAACGGAAAACTACATCTGACTAGTTCTGGTACAATATATACTTAACCCATTAATGATTAACGTTATAAAAACGCAACAATAAATAAAATAATTTTTAACATGTTTGTATTTTATTTTTTTATATTTGCATCGCATCATATACAGGGTGTCCCAGCTTTGAAGGGACATAGTGTAGTGGGAGGTAGAGCACACTTAGATTAGTTCAAAACACCCACAAACTTACCCTTTATTGTTAGCCGTTTCTGAGATACGGAGTGTTTTATGAATTTTAACTAAAACTTTAGCCCGTCATATATTTGGAACCGTTGTACATATTTGTATAAAATTTGGTACAAATATTATATTCTTTTAGTCCAATAAAAAGCATAATTTACTTTGGAAAAATTCCAGGAACGGACGCAGATTTTTTAATGTTGCTCTCAGTGCCGATAACATCACCCTGTATATAATTTTTTTTGTAAATGTCAGTAAACTTTTAAAAGTCAATGGGTCAGTGTATAAAATAGTGTCATAATAATTGATGGCACGTTTATGGTTATTCTCCAATAAATTTTCACAGTATTGAGTGACCAAATTTTAAATTCTACAAATAACGTAGTCAACTAGCTAACGTCAATATTTTATCAATTTTATTCAAAATATCCTTCAGAAGACCTTGCTATTTGTTTCTTTTTTGACATGCAGCGTTTCTAAGCCTTTTCGAAAATTTCCATTCAAAATAACTTAAATTCCATTTCTTTCACGAGAAAAAAATGTGAACAATGAGGTTTTTATTAACAAACACAATTAAAATCAGTTGTTAAACACCTTAAAATAATATTAATTATTATTTTTAATTGTTTGTAGCAATAAAATGACAAGTAAGTTTAACATACTTACCGTACATTAAATGTTGAACTACATGTTTTACCAATTAATATCGCATTGTTGCATTAAAAATCCCAAGTAGGCTTATGTCAAATTTGTTATTACTACAAACTAAATGAACAGCATCTCTTAGTAATCAGCATACGTTTTTTAAAGTACCAAAGGCTAGGTTTTTAAAGTTACAACACTAAAAACTCGAAGATGCCGTTCTAATTTAGTAATGAAGATTATGCAAATCAATTTTTGTGTATGGATTTTGCGACGGAAATGGCAGAGCTGCAAAAAGAGAGTATCAAAGGCGTTTTCCAAATCGTCGTGTACCAAGTCATAAAACATTTTCAAAAATATTCCAATTTAGTAAGGAACATGGAAAATTTCCGTCAATGGCAAAACATGAACATACTCCCAGAGGTTTTCGATAGGAAGAGGAAATATTACAGGTTGTTCGAAATAATCCATCTACAAGTGTAACAAGAATAAATAATGAGTTAGCAGTACCTAAGACAAGGATATGGCGAACATTAAAAAAATTAAATCTGTATCCATTTCATGTTAAAAAAGTTTAACTACTTGAGGATGGCGACGACGTTCCCCGCTTAGCATTTTGTAGGTGGATTTTGGTGCACAGAAGAACAATATAGAGTATTCTACATATTTACGGATGCAGCCCAATGCACGCGTGACGGAATTAACAATACTTGAAATAATCATGTTTGGGCAACCGAAAATCCACATGCGGTGGTTCAGAAAAATTTCCAACACAGATTTAACATTAATGTGTGATGTGGAATTTACAAAAACTCAAAATGAATTTTTTTTTTAAACCAGAGGTAGGGTACGAGGGACAATATTGTACTTTTATTTTTTTCTTTTTTTTTTATTTATTGTTTGTTGTTTTTATTTAGTATTTCCCCTTTTATTTTTAATATTATTTTCTAAAAGTGTTTAACAAGGATTTTAATTGTTTTGTTATTTTTTTTTTTTTTTTTTTCTAGTGAAAGAAATGGGATTTAAGTTACTTAAATGGATTTAAATTCGAAAAGGCTTAGAAACGCTGCATGTCAAAAAAAAAACAAATAGCAAGGTCTTTTGAAGGATATTTTTAATAAAATTGATAAAATATTGACGTTAGCTGGTTGACTGCGTTATTTGTAGAATTCTAAATTTGGTCACTCAATACTGTAAAAATTGATTGGAGAATAACCATAAACGTGCTATCAAATATTATGACATTATTTTATACACTGACCCATTGACTTTTTTAAAGTTTACTGATATTTACAAAAAAATGATACACAGGGTGATGTTATCGGCACTGAAAGCAACATTAAAAAATCTGAGTCCATTCCTGGAATTTTTCCAAAGTTTGGGGGGATGTTCTTTCTTTTTTATATATTGCATATTAATATGTTGATAGTTAGCCTTCATCGTAAAAGTATCATAAAAGTTAAAGTTAAAGTAAGTAAAAGTGAAAATATTTTTATATTTTATAAGAGAAATAAACATCCCCATTTATAATTACTATAAAACAAACGTTCATTTTTATATTTAGCATACAGTTATCTAAAATAACATTGTACTTAAATGAAAAGTAACGTTGGCTTACGGCAACGCGAAATATGGACAACTTGTGTAGGATGTGATGGGGATTGCAATAGTCCCGTGTCAGTTGGTGCTGTTGTACAACCTTCGCTATGTGCAATGCACGTTGAATAGTGTACACCAATATAATGTCCTGTCACTCGTCTCATGTATCCAGTTTTATCTTTGCTAATTAAATAATTCAAACTGAAACTACTGTTGTGCTTTCACAAAGGTGGCGAAATTCAAGTTCTGACATTACTCTGTTTCGCGAAATTACTTTATATAACTTACTTTTCTTATTATAATTCTCATTAACATTGCGATGAAAAAAGTAATTTCAAGATAAAAAAGTACTCTAAACATTAAATGAGTCATTGGGTAACAGCTAACATTTTTCATAAACTTATGCCAATAATTTTTGAAGCATATCATTTTTGTGTTAAAGAGCATCAATTTTAAAGACAATCAATTTAAAAGAATAAATTAATAACATTTTTATTAATTTTACCTTTGGGATTGAGTAAATGGGTTTGCAATTTAAATTTTTCCAAAAGCTTGTGTTTGAAGAGAATTTACTTCACTAGAGAGGTAGGTAACTTTTCATTAATTAATAGGTGTAGTCGGCAAGGATCTCAAATAAATGGTTGCTTAACATTCCGACTAGAGGGATGATCCTGATATATGGTGCTTAGGGACGGATATCCGGCACAAGATTTTCAGTTTCGCAGAGTAGCTGCGTGATTCACCGCTTGAATCTCCAATGACCTGCTTTAAATTCCCATCACATTAATTGGTTCGGATTTTAGTGGCCAAACAGCAGTTTCTGCTTTCAGCTTTGTAGTTCGAATATATTTCATTCAATATTTATCTGATACTTTTATGCGAGTGAGTGTTAATTTGAATAATTCTGACAATTTTAAATAAAAAAATATATTATATATTTCCCATTGCATTTTCATTATGAAAGATGTTCTTGGAGGATATATTTGAAAACCAGTTTCAATACTAGGACTTTCTTATAAAAATGATGCAAATAATTGTAAAAAACATTATTAGTATTAATTACTCAGTAGTAGCGAATAACAGTAATAAAGTTAAAAAAAATATCTATAATATACAGCGTCAAAAATATGTATTTAAAGGTCTGACAATGAATTTCTATATGTTACTCATTTTCTTTTTCATAAATACTTTATTTATATAAATTGCCAATGTTCAACATATTTCTGGAATTCGTCTTTCGGATGCATTTGAGGCTATATGTTTTTGAATGTCAGAAAAATGTCAAAATAAGGTAGATGTCCAACTTTGTGATTTGTTTTTAGTCAAAAACTCACGAATGAGTGCTTCATCACGCATTGGCGCATTATCATTGAATTGGAGTCAATCGTTTGGGCAAAGTTCCCGGACGTTTTTTACGAACATTATCCATTTCAGCATTTCTAAATAATAATGTTGATTTATTGTTGGTCCTTGTTTAATAAACTCAAAGTAAATAAACTCAAAAAAAAAATCTCAAAACTTGGTGAATATTTTGTTTTCCATTGCATATTCCGACAATTTGTTTCCGGGTCGTCCACTGGAAACGCCAGCTTTCACCTTCAGTAATTGCTTTTTTCAGACTATCCAACTGCGAGGCGACAACTGAACGAAATTCCAAACCTTTGCCGTGTTTTTTGCCGTATATGGGCCCATTGTAAGCAATCTCACGTTTGTAGGTCAGAGGGTCTCGTACAGATCCACCCCTCTAACGAAGGACATAATGCTCTTTAAACCTTTCAAGACGATTTTTATTGGAGAAGATAAAAACTTTTTTAGACTATTTTCTGATATTATAGGTCAAAGGTATCTTTTATATTAGAAAATGACAAAAAGGTACCAAGGGTTGGTGGGGGTGGTGGTACAAATAAGTACCGGCAGTCTTCTGTTGTGGTATTTATGTGTACCATCAGTTCCATATAAAAATATACATAAAATATTAATTCTCTTTATCACTATAATTACAAAATATTTTAGGTATGATAAGTTGCACAACATGTTCCGATATCCTCTCTAGTTCTTCTTCTGCCGAAGACCCCTTTTTATCCATGCCTGCAAGTAATATCAATAATCATTATTATTACTCTCCCGACTAATGGCACACATAGTGTACCAATATCTAGGACTGACGGTTCACACATGTACCATATAGTCAATTTTACGAATAATTTTCGAATTATAAAGAAACATAAATTATAAAGTATAAATTGCAAACTTTTATAATTACCCTATAAAGGTATAAACAAACTACGTCTTAAAACAATCAAAATAATTTTAATACTAATTATAGTGAAACTATTTGCAAAATACGGTACTGCTACAACATGTTCGAGTAAACTGAGCAAATACGATGGAACCGAATCGCGGTAGGAATGGCGCAACTGCAGAACTTTGGTTACGCTTTCCTGGACACTATAGGACTACGTGGTATCGATGTGAACCAAATTAAACCTGATTAAATGCATTTAGTCTGGTAAAACATTTACTGGTACATACGGTGTACCTGAGTCGAAAGGGTTAACGAGGCTCTCTGTATTTCGCTGCGTTACAGATATTTGGAGTCTGTTTTAAAAAGATACAAGTGTTGTTAGTTACAATTGTAAAAAATCAGTCACTTGTAGTTATTAGGTATGTAACGTTATAATGAACAACTTACACAGATAATTAGAAAAATTGTTTCCAACAAGTGTAGTTGTGTTGTGATTTATTCGTAACAAGTATAGTACATTACACTTGTAACCTTTGTTTACAGCGTGGCGGCCCACAAAGTTTTCACACATATACAACGTAAATCACAGGGTAAGTTTAACATCTCTTTTGTAAATTGCAATAGTTTATTGTTTTTCATGAATTTTGTTTTTTTTTTACATACAAACAGTAAGTAGTATAACGCGTCCGATTATAGCCCGCCGCCCGGCTCCTGCGGCTTTAGTCATAATTAATTTTAATACCAAAAATGATTTAGTTTGGTAATCAGCTACCACAAGTTTGCAATGTCTGAAGTTTAACGTCAGGAAATACGATTATTTTAAAAGAATACGAAATTGTAAAGTTACAATAGAATGTGGAAGACTATCAACTAAAAATATTCCATCTTATGAACATGTGGTCTTATTCTTTTATGTGCTCCACTCTAAGCAGCACTCTGCTAATATCAGTAGATACCTAATTCTCATCATCAGAGTCATCTAAAATACCGTATTTGAAAAATAATATTAATATTCTTCTTTCGTTGAATAAGTGATTCTCCTTATTTTTAAGCGCTAAACACTATGGCCATACAAGACTGACAATAAATCTTCAAAG
>JAPWTK010000654.1:0-218441 GCA_029963805.1 Aromia moschata
CATTATGTTCTGTGAAGTATTGATGAGGTATTATATATGTAATATATATATGTATAATACTACATTATATATATATTACATATAGAGTATATGTACATTAGGTATAGAAAAAATAGTTTCATAAATCTGTTTTCATAAATTCTATAATAGAGTCTTAGTAGAGAGTCTACATATATAATACAAGTCTGAGAGAAGCAGGCTCTTAAAAAATATTACAGAACACTGTCTCACATAATATGCGCCAGATATGAAAAAGAAAACATGAAAATAAATACCAAAAAAAATATATACGAGAACACTCTATTTTTCCATGTACATTCCTATTTCGCAAAAAAATAGGGGTAGTCAAAAACATACGTGGATTATTAAAAGTTGTAAAACGAAATAGGTATTTTGACCTGTAATTAGAAGTAGTTTTTCGTACCATTTGCAAATTTTTTTGTTCATTTTCGTAGTTTTTCAAATAACGGAGATATCGCTTGTGAACGTCATTCTGGAACATCGAGTACATAAGTACGCATGTATGAAGATATAAATGCCTTTTTTTTTTTTTGCGCACATTATAAAAAGCAGTTTTACATTACTAGGTAAAATACATCAATACTTTGTACACAATGCTTAATTCCGGATGTTTTTACTTCATTCCATTCAAAAAAATGAATTATTATAAATCTAAGATTTAATACAATGCACGGCTTTTCAGAATATTTATAAATAATTCACGATCACATCTACATTCTTGGTATAGATACAAGTATATCATCATTTTATATTCTTTATACACAACAAATAAAATCAACAGTTTCATCTGTCTAAAATCAAAGACCGCCTCACAATTCTCATGTGCCATTTGTTACATACTGAACGTTGGGGTAGGTACCGATTTCTGTTTAGTATCGTTCCATTTGCGCTATTTATATTTCACGTTGATTTTTATAACGTTCACCAACACTTTTGCCCAGACGTGAGTATATACCTTTCGTACACTTTGATATAGGGAAACACACGGTTTTATTCAGCAGGGGTTCGGTTTTCCCTTACCGGCCATTTTCAACGTTATGTACGCGGAATACTGAAGTCCGTAATCGCTTCGCAGAGGCAGTTTCACGTTCCGGGAAATAGTATGTTAGAAGTCAGTAATAAAGGAAGATTACCGCCGTATTTTATTGACGTAAGTTTACTTTTAATAAATACGACGTTTGTCTGGCAATGTGTCCATTTTTGAACTCGACATCGTATAATGGGTACAATGGACAATGAGAATAAAGGATAAAATGTTTATTGCATTCAAGAAATATAAAAATAAAAATGACCATTAACGTTTAAATTTGAGCTGACAATAATGCTATAATATTAATTACCGCAACGTAAACGTTTTTCGTGCGTTTATAAAAGTTTGCTGTTTCAGTTGCCAAAACGTACAGTTGACAAACAACGAGGAAGAAGTGCATAATACCATTTAAACATGTTATCAAAATTGTTCATTAAAATGTTTAAAAGTATTTAATTCAGTTATTTAGGTTTGGTTAGTTTTATTAGGATGAAAGGAAAGGTATCAAAAGGACTTCTATTATTATCACTTAAGATATTTTTAGGAGAATAATTGTAAGGACGATTTGGGAATTTATTTGGAATTTTAAAAATGTGAGTTTATTCTTTAAATACATACTTTCTTTAGATTACAGGCTTTTATAACGACGGTAAGGAACATGTACAAAGGTCCCTTGTGCATCATAAAAGCAAAACTTCTACCAGTACTTAAGGGTAAGTACAAAGTCAAACTTATTCAGTTACGTACATTATTTACCTTTACCTATTTACCTGTGTATCAATATTACTTATGGCTAAAATGAATAGTTTTTGAGATAAGCACTTTTAAGAAAAAATATGTTATCAGGAAATCATCATGGATCCACTTATATAGACTTCTGATATAAACAAAAAAGGCATGAAAGAACAAATTAATAAGCAAAGGTAGGTCCAGTGTACCGCAAATATGCATCATAACGTTCCATTAATATATAAAAAAAGTAGTCCTTTACTGCTTTTCTGTTTCCTATTGTTTCCACTAGGTATAAAAAATACTACCATCTTAATCCACCTCTTATATCCTTCTTCTTTTTAACATTACATATTTAAATTAAATTTAAATACAAATATGGGGTAAAAACATACAAGTACTTTTATTAAAAAAATCAACACAGTACACAGAGTTTTGTTGAATTAAATGAAATGTAGCCTTATGAGAAAAAATCATTCCATGTTTTAAATAAGTTATCATTGAAATAAAAAAAATAGTATTTCGACACAATATTTTCTTTTACTGTCAATGTAACTGTTTTATCGGAGTGAACTTTTTGCGACACCCTGTGTCGACAGGGTGTCGCAAAAAGCAACATTAAGCTGACTGCGGTTAATAGACTAGGTCTTCGCTGGCCATGTGACAAAAAGATATTCATGAAAGTGTTTTGATTCTCAAGATATCGCCGATATGTTAGTAAAATTGTCGAAAAAGCGCTGCCTTAATATATCGTCAATATTTTTGTGGCATGTTCTCGAATGAAGACCGATTGTTAATTTTTTTTTATATTGAGCTGATAACGCGTCATTTGAATAAACTACAATATTTTACTTCCAAAAAATTGTGGAAATTTATTTTTATCGCCCTACTTTGACTATTCACCCTTAAAAAAATGCAGTACTCGTAACATACACCTAAGTTTAAAAGTTGGAGCATCTAATATGTAGACTTCAAAATTGTAATAAAAATAGTCTTAGGGAAGCAATTTTTCACCAATTTTACAGAAATGACAAAATTTCGAAAACCAAAGCACATTTCTTTCGACACGACCAGTCAAGACCTGTTCTATAACCTATCCCTTTGGGCTTGACGTTACTTTTTGGGACACCCTGTATACTTTTAATTTGGGAAAATGTTCATATTATCTGCTTGAGATGTCTCCACTATATCAGGTGTTTAAATTAAGTACTGAGACTGGCAACGCAGCGCCCGATCTAGCAACACTGCGGAGACGTAAGCACCTTCAGTACAAATTTACTAAACTTGTTAGAGCCATTTGTTGGTTCTTTATGACTGTTGTCGTAAACCGTTTTTTTTTCTAGTGCGTTTTAAAATTAGTGACGTTAATTTTGAGCAACGGTGTACTATTAGGATTTGCTTCAGACGACTATGGAGATAGTGTTTTTTCAAGAGCCCAGATTTTTCGGTGGTTTAAGGCATTCTCAGAAGGAAGAGAGTCGATTGAACATGAACCACGCAGCGGAAGGCCTTCATCTTCAAGAACCAATGAAAATGTCGATAGAATACGGGATTTTGTGCGTGCAGATCATCGGTTGACGACAAGAATGATCGGAGAAGAGTTAAATTTGAATCACACCACTCTTCATCAGATTGTGACTAACGAATTGGGGATGAAAAAAATCTGGGCAAAAATGGTTCCAAAAAACCTTTCGCAGGAACAGAAGGACGTCTGGAGAGAAAGGTGTCTTGACTTTTTGGAATCGATTAAAAGTGATCCCCATTTTAAGGAACGTGTCATTATTGGTGATGAGACTTAAGTGTTTGAGTACGACCCGGAAACCAGGGCCAAAACATGAAATGGTACACTTCAACTCTCCAGGACCCTAAAAAGCATAAATGAGCAAGGCGAAGATCAAATGCATGCTGTTTTGCTTTTTTTTGTAGCCAGGGAATCTACAAAGAGTTTGTGCCTCCAGACCAAATAGTAAATAGACACATTTACAGAGTGGTTCTTGAAAAAGTTTAAAAAAAGGTCATGCGTGTGAGACCAAACATCAAGAACAGCTGGATGTTGCATCACGACAATGCTCCTTGCCCCACAACTATTTCAGTAAACGAATTTTTAGCCAGTAAAAACATTCATGTCGCTCCTCAGCCTCCTTATTTGTGTTATTGTGGAGGAGACAATACTGAATTGTAGTTCTATTCGAATAAAAAAAATTAAGAAAATCATTACTTAATTCATACACCTCGTATGAACTGCAGCAACTGTAAGTATCTATTTCCATAATCAATGAAATCGTTAATTCTAACATTGTAACATCGAAATAAAAGTAAAATTTCTATTTCACCACTACTTAAAATACCTCGTCGCTATAAAAATGGTATATGTCGTAAATTTGATCTCAATCTTCAATCATCCCGCCCGCGCGGTATTTTCCTTTGTGTCATAACCGGCGACATAAATATTTTTACGGCTTTCCACAATCTTTCGTGAGTTATAAAACGTCTCACGACCAAGAAACGCGGCGGTTCGTCGATTCCCCTGATTAAGCGTTACAAATGACATTATTCTGTTTGTGTGACCTTTTGGCGAACGTGGCCAATTGATGTGTTCAGATTCCGGACAACCGGAGCACGATATTCGATTGTGCTGCGGCTATTGAGGTAGAAACATCCCCCGGGAGGCCGGCCATTAACTGGAAAAGAAATAGAACAGCGGAAGCGTGGCATCGTTTCGCCTCGGGACGAATCGATGGGCTCTTACGTTCCAAGAAGTGCGGGATTAATCGGATGTTTGCCGAAGGTAGAGCGAATATGGCAGGTTAAATGAAAATTTCATTTCTTTTTGCTCTTAAGGAATCGTGTCCCAGTCCCGGTCTAGGCCATGTGTAATACATGAATGAATAGGTCTTGAGAAATGGATTACCGGAAACACACATATTTTTGCATCATTAACTGCATGCGTTTATGGCAATTTATGTAGGATGCATTGTCCTCTAGTGTAATAGAGTAAATCATTAAAAACTTATGAAGTCAAATGTCTGTTCCCGTCTATGCACACTAGAGGACGATACCTCCTAGATTTCTACGTTGCAGCTTTCCTGGTACAAGCCGACACTCTTGTTTTTCACCATTCGCCAGATCAGATGTCGTAAAGCCGGCAGATCCGGGCGGCGGGCCATAATCGTACGCGTCATACTACTTACTACTTGTATGTGCAAAAACAAAATTCACGAAAACAATAACCTCTTGCAATTTAGAAAGAGATGTAAATTTATAGGATATCTTTATTTACGTTGAGATACGTTTGAGACCAAAATGCATGTGTTTAGTATTGGATAATGTATTGGGAAATGATGTTTAACCATAATCTAGTTTATCGTCAGAACCGTCAAACCTTAACGAATGCAGTAATGACTATTTGAAGTTTAAATGCCTCTAAAATACCCATAATATTTTATTAATAAATTTTCATTAACAAGTAAGACACAAAAAAATCAAAACTACAATAGTCTACACCACCATACTGAAGTACATACTATACTGAACTACACCACCAAACTGCGTCGCTGAATTCGAATTCGTAGTCGGTATAACTCATCATCAACACGTCACAATTCGTCCCTAATCTAAAAAATGGTATAAAATCGTCAATTATAAGGTTAAATCGAGACACGTGACTAGGGTCCGGAAAGTGTGTCAGAACGCAATGTCTACGAGATATATATCGACGATTGCAAGGAATACATAAAATATGTGATATATCTCTTGAAAAATCCTTGTAATTTTCATGCCATTATTGCAAAAAATCTACATCACACCAATCAGATATTATGTAAATACACTATATGAACTTACGAGCTATCCACTCACGACACATAAAATTAATTTGAACTCGGCGATCTACCGTCCATCAACTCGCATCAAGCTAACGTAAAATACTATGGAATCGGTGCACACACCGTGGCTAAATTGTATTCAAGTATCCCGACCACCCGCATGGGAGTGGGGCGTTAGAATCCCAATGCGCAATGCATGGCGTACGTATGCACGGGGAAGAAATATTCGCGTATATAATTTACAAGACGCTTAAAAAATACGGTTTATACTTCAATCATCATACCTGATCTGTGTTGTGGCACAATTTCCGGACCCTACTCATGACATAGAACAGAGATAGATTGTCTTTTTTGGTATAAGATACCATTCAGATTAACAGAAACCCAGAGTGACTTTTAACAACCTTATAGCCCCCTATCATTAATCCAATAACCCAATAAGAATGTTTATAATTAGAAACCACGTATCTTGGGGGAGGGGGGTTGGTGAGCAGATAGCCTCAAACCTAATAACCCCATAGACCTGATGGTTTGAGACCCAGACTCCTCAGTAGCTCCATAACCCTGTAGTTTTGAAACCAATAGCCCGGTAGCTACATATACATATATAATTATGGAATCCACATATGTATGTATCTCGGAGGCTTTTTTAGACAACGTCAAACCCAATAATCCCATATCCTGAAAATTTGTGAGCAAATGTTCTCAAATCCAATTAAACTTAACTTTATATATTGAAGAATCACTAGATCAAAGAAGATTCCATGCGAGCGAACCTAAAACCTCTTAAACCAACATTTTATAAAATGTGTTGTAGCGTGTCTATTTTATATTGCGTCATTGGAGACACTTTTACGACTCGATCGGTGGTTTTGGGGCTAACCGATGTCAAAGGACAATTTGCTACCACATGTCCAAATCTATTTGAACTTTAGGGATATGGAGTTATTTGGTTTGAAGAAATGGGGATAAGGGGTTACGAGGTTATTGCGTCTGAGGATTCTAACTCTTAGACCTTCAGTGTTATATGGAGTTATTAGGTTTGAGGCTGTGTGCTCACGAATCTTCGAAATTTGTTTGAGCCAATGAGACGCGTCGGCGATTCTGCCAATACAATTAGAATTGGGTGTGTCATATTTTAACAGCCGTAGATGATATAGCAACACTGACAACACTGCTCAGGTAACATGCAGTTGATCTCCCCACCACGACCACACTTCTCACAAAACTCTGGTTGTGAATAAAGGCTTTCCTCTTCGGCAATGCACCTAGAATACCTACACTCAGAATAGCTTTGCCCGTAAATTGCGCACAACTAACGTACCTTATCCGAGATATATGTTCAAAACTATAAGTTTGATTAAAAAACATAGCGTATAGTATCATCAGACTGTATTTATCGAAGCGTACAAGGCTACAGCAACAAAAAAATTCCTCTTGACACATTTCAGGTTTTATTACCGCGCATCCTACGGATAGGGGTAAAGTTACTTTTGAAGCACTGTAGTGCTTCCCGCATATTTGTTGTATGGGAATTCTAGTTGACAACTTGAGACATTAGATTGCATTACGAAATACCTACTGATTTTAAGATGGTTCTCATTTTATTAAAACATAATGGGTTAATTAGACTAGGATAGGATCTCTAAAAATTATATCTTATTGTAAATGAAAATCTTGTTCAGAAAAACATATTTTCCTTATTAGAAAAAGGTGATAAAGTAAAGATGATGTGATTTCAAGACCCACTTCACCTTTTAGTCTTATTTTGATACTCATAACAGGACAGCAAGAAAACCTTGTTCACTATTTCGATTTTTTTCTGCGATCGCAAAATATCTTGTTAGGTACAAAATATTAAATTTATTCTATTGATTATTATTTATCTTATTAATATTCTTTGAAATCGAATTGAATTTTTTTTTATGAACACATCCGCCAAAACTTTATATATTTTATGCAGTAAAACTGTATCAGATAACAGAAGAGAAAGTAGGTATTGGTACCTATATAGATAAGAGCGTAAAGAAAGAGATAGAAGCAATTATATTCAGAGGACGTGAACACGTGATCCTATAAGATTTTCGTTTCTACGTCTTGAGTTTAATACAGCATAATATAAAGCTAAAATCCAGAATTTTTTTCTCGTCTCATGGAAAATGTTATTTTCAAATGGAATAACACATCGCTTATAAGTACCTTTAATCCAGGCACTGAAAAGGGGTGCTCCCAGCGATAAGTAGAGAGGTCCGCTGTTTAAATCCGAGCTCCCTAAACCCCGACATGGTATATTCTTCATTGTTCCCGATACAATTCCCTTATCCCTTAGGTCCTGGTAACCCTCAATTGTCCTGGGCCTGTAGTGTTACGCACCGAAATAGACAATATCGCAATGACATTGGCTTTTTAGGCGCAAGTGAACTGTACGTAGTTACATGGGTCATGCAAAAAAAACAGTGTGTTCCATTATGAACTAGAATACCCCTGGATCTTTTTATTCATTATCCAATTTGAACGATGTGTATGTTAAATTGTAGAGCACATAAACTATATTTTTGAACAGAAAGAGAGATCTCATAGTTTCAATTCAAGGCCTATTGTTTTAGGGATCCTGATAGTTCTGTAAAACAACGACGCCAATTTTTGAATTTGTTTTTTTGGTAACTAAAAAAATGTACAAGCCCCTAAAATGAATTTTTCTAATGTTTGTTATAGTACAATAAATAAGAGAAAAATGTTAATAATGTTACTACTGATTCCATTACGTTTATGTAGGGTGATTTTTTTCTATGGGATTGCATTGGTAACTTCTAAACCGTTAGTCCATCCGCACACGGATCAACACGAAAACAATTCAAGAACGATATGATATCCCTTGCCTGTCGCTACCTAAGTAAAGTGGGGACCCACCAACGGGACAAGTTGAATTTCATATTGCTCCGTTGGTGGCTTCCTACGTCTTTACTTAGGAAGTGACAGACAAAGGAGACATATCGCTTTTGAACTAGTTTCATGTTGCCCCGTGTGCGGACGAGCTTAGAAATATGAGGTGAGTTAAATTAAATGTGAAATGTTAAATTAATGTGTAAAATGGCACATTTTTATATACCATAAAGGTAACGCTTTCAGATATAGAAAATGTTGAGTAGTTTTAGGCAAAAAACCTGAAAAACTAAGACGCTATCTTTAAATTTTGCGAATAACATGCACACAATAACAATAAAATCTAGAACAAAATTCTTAAAATAAAAGTTGATAAAATACGAATATTCTAATACTTATTGGGCCACACTGTGTATATTATTGGAGAAAAACTTATGTACTATATTCGTAATAGCAATTGATGTTCATGTAAATATACACTGTCTGTGAAGGCTGTTAAAGATCCGCAAATAGAATCAATGTATAGAGTATATAGCAAAGCGAGTGAACATACATATTAACAAAAAATTATTTATTATATGAACAACAGAATTGTAACCAACAAAAAATAACAATTTTTCATGTCTTCAATGTAAGTTGGTAATTTTAAAGCTCAGTGAGGGTCCACGTTCAAGCAGCACGTGAGTTAATTCTCCTCTTGGGTTAAATGAATGACATTGATTAAACATTAATCAATTAACTGAAATGAAAATGGATCACCGAAGTCATATATTAGTTTTTTGCGTCTGTGGGCAATACATATGGAAGTAGGAGTAGTATAACAATACGACGGAACTTTTGGAAAAGAAAAAACTGTAATCAGACCCCTGTTAACGCAATACATTAATGTATGTAAAATGAAATTACAAAATAAAATCATATTTTACTTTATTAGTAACGACTTTTCTACTACAAAATACTTATGTACCAAAATATTTATAATTAAAAGAAAAAATCATAATTAAAATACAATACTGAGTCTATTGCAATGTGACAGACTTGTAATTATCGAGTCTAAGGTCACCATTTACATAAAACATTTTAAAATTTCGTTTATTGTTAGATTATTACTTTTTTTGTTAGAAAAACCTAATTGGATTTTTTTTTGCTAAACCTTCCAATAATAACTTGATAATGAAAGATTTTTCAAGTTTTTAAATATGTGAGATTTCACAAATTTTCGTCAAAATTTAGGACGCTTAAAAAGAAAACTGAGAAGAAAATTTCTATTAATTATTATCCATTAAGAACCTCTGATATGTAGAGAAGGACCTAACCTTACATGGTTGAATTTGAAGATCAACTTTTGAATCATTTAAAATTTCCATTAACATAGCGATATTTACAAATATATAACTATTACAAATAGATGTTCTATAAAAACCTCACAATTTCAGTAGCATTAGAAACTTTTATCGTGTTATTTTCGATTATTCAAATAAATAAAGATTTATCACTCACACGATTTATATTTTTGCGGATAGTTTCGAAAAATGAAATTTCTTCCCACAGAAACAAGAACTGAACGAGATTTATGTAGAAGATAAGTGACACCATGAATTCTTATAATTCCCTATTATAAAAAAATATGTAACAATCTACAGAAACGTATTTATCGGTAGTTTGACATATTGATATTATTAACACAATGTAAAATATTTGTTTTAATGTTTTATGATGTGTTGACTGTGTCTATTTATTATTTCGTACACAGGGAATCTGCTTGATTGGAGATGGGTGTTCCATTTCTACGTAAGTGTAGTTGTATGTTTCCACTTTCTTCGTTAGTAGGCAGGCGGACGTCGTTGAAGTTCATATAGGCTTATATTGGCACTTCTCGCAAATGTTGTCACGCTCTTCAAACTCACGCTCTAGAAAAATAATCCCAGAAGCACACACAATGCTCTAAACAACCACACTTCTGGAGAAATCACTGAGTTGCCCCCAAGTTTTCAAATGGGTTGCGCGTTTCAAAAGGGAAAAAATGGAAATTCAAGGTCATCTTCATGCTGGGAAATGTTGAAAAAATTCAACAAAAAAATCGACAATTATTGGTAGTACAGGATTGATGAGATTTCGGAAAAAAACATGTATGATCTTGACATCAGATTTTGGCCATGGATTTGAACATGAGACTGTTTAGACATTATATGCGATTAAATCTCGCAATTTGGGGAGAAGAGCTTGACAACTTTGCGAGAAGTACTCGTACAAGCTTCCACGATAACGCCCGGCTGGCTACTAACACAGGAAGGGTGCAACTACACCCATCTAGAGACAGGACACTCAACTCCGAATAGGCCCTGCGAGGTCAGTCTTGTATTTTTTTTGGATTCCCCTAATTTTACTATAAAGCAGATATAGATAGTTAAAAAGATCAAAATATCTGTTTAAATTAAAATGTTGATTAAAATCCTGAATAAACTCTCTTTTAAATAATATTTCGTGCAGTTTAGTCCCCTCCGAATGATCCCTCTTTCCAGATAACTATCGTCACATCTCTCACGCCTCTCTCTCTGTCTCTCTCTCACTTTCAATTATCAATTACATGACACGTCCGTCACATGTCAAGGCTTGCTATTGACTGTCTAATTAAAAAGAGCAGAACAGAGGGGGGATGTTCACTTAAAGTAAGCTTTAGTTAAAGGAGGGAATTAAATTTAGTCAAGTATGGTAATCTCTTCGAGTTTTAGTTTACACTAGAACATGAAAGGATAACATTTCTGGATAGGAGAATATATTTCCTTCCTTCGTATAACAGTTAAAATTGTAACGTCTACATGCATACATTTGTATGTTATTTCGATTACCATTTTTCCGTTCATTTTTCCCTCAATTGGTTAGTGATACTGAGGTATTTTTGAAAAAAATGGACTACAGAAATAAGAAGACTATGTTAGCAAAGTCTGGAAGTCACAGAATTACCGATTTTTATGATCTTTATCGTGTTTACACAGTCAGTTAAAATTGAAGAAGAATCGGTTTACTAGAGGATTTAATTACTTCGTCTGAATTCTTCTAAGTACGAATGGGTAAATTTTGACAGTTATCAAACTCAGCAAATGGTAATAGTAAAGCGTATTAAATTAATGTAATATGATCTATTTCATTCTCCAAGTAATAGTGTGCAAAATATGAGTGACATTTATTTTGAGCAACGGTTGCAAAACATATTGCACACTGTTGCAAAACCTGATAGCACTATCAGGTTTGGCTTCAGACTTGGACACAGAGCAACGGATACATTTGCAAAACTTCAATACTCCTACGGAGACTGTGTTTTTTTCAACAGCCTAGGTTTTCGGTGGTTTAAGGCATTTTCAGAAGGAAGAGAGTGGATTGAAGATGAAGCACGCAGCTGAAGGCCCTCGTCTTCAAGAACCGATGAAATGTCGATAGAATAAGGGATCTTGTGCGTTCATGTCGTCGGTTGACAACAAGAATGATCGGGGAAGAGTTAAATTTGAATCACGCCACTGTTCATCAGATTTTGACTAATGAATTGGGGATGAGAAAAATCTGAGCAGAAATCGTTCCAAAAAACCTTTCGCAGTTTACCTAATTTGCTTTTTTGATAGCCGGGAAATTGTCTACAAAGAGTAACAGTAACAGTAAATCAAGTAAATCGTGTGAGACCAAACATCAAGAAGAACTGGATGTTGCATCACGACAATGCGCCTTGCAACACAACAATTTCAGTAAACGAGTTTGTAGCCAGTAAAAACATTCGTATGGCTCTTCAGTCTCCTTATTCGCCTGACTTGAGTCCTTGTGACTTTTTTCTCTTCCCGAGATTGAAAAATCACCTCAAGTGATGTCATTTTGGAACCATAGAAAACATTCAAACGGCTGTAACCGACCAGCTGAAGTATATGAGTTACAGCACTGCTATGAGGAATGGAAGAACCGTCTCCAGCGCTGTGTGGCTTTCCAAGAAAGTTATTTTGAAGGAGACAATACTGAATTATAATTCTGTTCGAATAAAAATAATTCAAAAAATCAATCTCATTACTTAATTTACACCCCTCGTAAACCTACTAAATTTGGTCTGTATGATCGGTTTGTGTGACGAACGCGACCAATGTTTGTATTTATCGAAGACCACATAGAAGAAAGTATTTTCACGATAGTAATATCTACATATTAATACTTCCTGAGGAAATAGTTACATAAGTATAGTAAAAGAAGTAATTTCCTTAAAGGAAATTGCTTTAATCAGCACTAAATAAAAATTATGGAAAAAAATATTTCCTTAATGAATACAACACACAGCAAAAAGTTAGAGGTTATTTTTTACCACGTTGCACCTATAAATTAAATTTATATTAAAAATAATATTTATATTATTTACATTTATTAAAGGCCAATTTATTTTTGAGGGGGACATCTTTTGCAATAGAGTTTTTTCAAATATGTTTTTATCCCTTGGCGCTATGGGCACAACCCTTAAAATTTTAAACTGCATGAAAATATATTTGAAAAAAACTCTGTTGCAAAAGATGTCCCTCTCAAGGATAAATTTGACGTGTTCGAGCGTTTTCCCAAATTTTTACTTTGACTAACCAAAATATGGTTAGTAAATCGCCAGGTATAATATATAATATGAAAAAACCGCCAGGTATAATATATTTGTATGTGATTACAAAGTAACACATAATTGTATTTTTAATTGTGGCAATGCTGGTGTATTACATTTAATTGTGATTTCAAGCCGTCAATTAAACATTTCACTTCCATAAAAACTTATCTTATTCATATTGTCATACATAATTTGACATCGAGAAGTAAATCCTCTTCAAGTTGCTTTTTAATTAAAGATGCGTTTTAAGTTGCGAAGATAAGTTTTTCCTTTAGTTTCGTTACTCTGAATGTTCAAAGGATACCTGATACGAACCCTCTAAAATTCTGTATTAAAAATGTAGTGCGCAGTATTCGTCAAATGGCATTCTCGTATTTCCGTCACTGGTACCAAATCACGTTCCAACTATCTTTCGCCGTGGGGCTCTATCGATTATTTTCCTTTCGAGTGTGTGGCATTGATCTGTGACATTTCCCTTATTTCCGCTGCCGCGCCGCGCCGAGCCGCTCGCCCGACTGCACACATCGAATTAGTCAAATAAAACTAGATCAGGCCTTTGGGATTCGGATAATCTAATTTTTAATTGGTCCCTGTGAAATTTGCAGTACTGCGAACACTGGATCTCTCCGATAAAACTCTATAAATTGAAAAAAGAAAAACTTAAACATGTTATCCACCAGCACCGAAATAGTACACTCAACACACGTTTCACCAACCACATTGGTATCATTGGAAGATGATTAAAATTCATGTTAAATCGAACTATCCGCTCAATTAATCGTATTTTTCCCTATTTATCACTATATTCGAGAAATCGCGGACCTTAACAAAATCGCATTAAGGATAAGTAGGTAGTAGTAGTAGGTAGTATTCGCCACATCATATTTTGGTGAATAATTATTATACCCAAATACAAGGTTATAATAGCAAAAAACTTCAAATGAGTTTTTTGAATGAATACATTCAAGTCATTATATTATAGATTTCTATTTAGATTTAATAATCACTTTCTAATATATTATGTGGGTCCCATGTTTTCTTACAAAAAAATACCTATGACAGTTTTTAATTGCATCAATCGTCACTGCTACCTACTTCCTCTTAATATGGTTCTGTTACATTCCGTTACGTATGTATTCTCGACGCTATAACTTAGAAGGGTGGACTGTTTCGACCATTATTATTTATTCATGTTAAGATGACAATTCCTACCCTTTCGAAACAAGCTCTTGGAAATTTGCCACGTACCTCCACCCTACTTCTAATTGAAGTACCCTTTGATGTTTTTAAGTTGATTAATTTATGTAGTAAGTAGTTGTATTAAAAAAAATTGTTGCATGTTACTAATTCTGATTCCAATCCACGTATCAGTACAATAATAATATGACAATGTGCATAAAACGATATTTAATTGGGTACTTGCAAATTAGAAGTCATTACGTACTTACATATATAATTTAATCGTTTTCGTTATTATGATGTTTTGTTTTTAATAGAAAAACATGTTTATCCCCTTAAAAATTTGCTGCCCCAATCTTCAGCTTGTTCACTTTGTAAACTGTAAACTTGGTGTTTTTCTAATTGTTCACTTACATTATTAAGAACATGTTGAGCTACAAGATTTCTATTCCACCTATTTTAAGTGAGCTATGTTATTTAGATTTAGTTAAATTAGTTAAATCTAGTTAAATTATTGAATGACCATTAGGATATCAAGATCAAACTTCTCTGGACTACTTTTTATGAAGTTATTAATAATGAATAAGTACGTAATGAGATTATGTCAGTATTCATAAATAAATTATGTCGGTAGTCAGATATAAAAGTTATAGAAAATATGCATATATTTCCAATAAACTATTTTTGCTTTGTCAGTCTAAAATAGCTTAAAATATGGTCAGTCAAATATCTCGATATAAATTTCCGCTATATTATTTTTATAGTGTTCTACGCAAAAAATGGTCCTTTTATGAAATCGTTGAAAAAAGGGGTGGTGTCATTGAAAAAGAAAACTGCCGATGACATGTTAGCTCGAAAACAAAATGATTATCTGGAAATAGTTTTTAATGAAAAACATGCCCTTTAAAGCAACAAAATTTGCCTGTCCGAGTACATGACGTCTCTTAAGAGATAGATGAAAAGTAAGCCCACAAATATGAATTTTATTCATGCGACCTTGAAAAAACTAATGCAGTTATTTTTATTAAAAAGAACGATTTCCAAAATATATTAATATACGACTCATAGTTAAAAATTTCCCTCTGAATCCATCGGTATAACTTCAATTAACCGCAAATGATATTTAATCATAAAACAGTTATAATTAAAAAATTGCCTCTTTCAAAATTTCACTTTACGAAAAAATATTGTATTTTAGTTTTTTAAAATTTCTGCAAAATCTCATGGAACCAAGGTGACTGTTTAGTAAAAAGGTTATGTTTGATAGAAAAAAGTATATGAATACAGTATAGTAAATATGAGTATTTCTCCAATGATTTCAAAAATAATTCATTTATTTTTAGTTTTAGTACACTTCCAGGTCATGGTCTCGAGAGCAAGTAATGGTTTATACCAGGAGAAATACATTTTTATTGAAAACTCAATTATTTGTTGAAAAATAAAATACAAATACAAAAATCCGCCGTCCTCAGCAAAAATCCCGAATTTTAATAATCTGTGTTGACAACAATTTCCGAAGTAAGTCGCACAGATGAGAATATGCACCAATTCGAATTTTAGATGTCGCTCGTTCGACAGCTGTAGCACGAATGAGTCTGTCAACACCGGGACGGAATGAGTTGGTGGGGAGACATTTGTCGTAGTGGGGGTAGATCTTGTAGGCGCTTGATTGAGAAATGCCAGCTAATTTAAAATTTTACCGGTGCGAATTCGGTTTTACTAATGTGCGGTTTGAGGGTCAATATAAGTCGAAAAGATTGTTAGATTTAGCACCGATATTTAATTTCGACGTCTTGTATAAATTCTTAATTGAAAAAATGTATATGTATAGAAGGTATTTAATTTAAATTGACAGAAATATGGTAGTAAGCAAACCCTACTTTTTTTTAATCTGCCACAACAGTACTGCTAAGTAACTGTTGATTGCTTTAGCCATGAACGCAATGCTAATACCTGAACAACATGCAATAGGTAACAAATTTGTGATAAAACATCTTAAGGGTAAATAAAATAGAAGTGGAAATAACCAATACTTTCTACAAATACCAATAATAATTTTCCATAGCGTTTGTTATTCTCAGAATTATAAATTTTCGTTATTGTCTTAACGAAATTAACTTTATTTTATTGTTTAAATAAATTAATACGTTAATTTATCTTAATGTATATGTTTACAAAAAAAACAAGATCATTTAAAACTGTCGCAAGCTTATTTCCTGACTAAGTTGAAAATTGTTCTGGAACCGCTAGGATTTATCCAGTATGGCTATGGCTTCCTGTAAAGCGGTTCCCTTTTGTTTGCCTACCGCACTGAAACCCCATTCCGTATCGTGTACGTTGTCGTGCTAGTTATTCGTTTTAAATAAATTCACCGACGGCTCCTATTTTCGCAAATGACGTTTTACTGCGAACGCGTTAGCTAAACTGATTAAATTTTTTATACACTGCAAGAAGTGTCATTTCAAGCTCTACAAAAATATTACTAGATATGAAATAATAATTTTAAAAACAGCTATGAACACTTGAATATCCAATGTGCCATAACTTACAATGTTGGTACTGGTTCAACCATCTGTGAATTGTAAATAAAAATAAAAACTGTCCAATTGGTCTATTAACAGATCCATTTTGCCCTTTCTTAGAACACAAGATCACTTGATTATTGTTAACCCCAAATAAATTACACAGAAAAAGATTATAGTCCTTCTATTTTTAATTGAAAATGATAAATACGCCTGGGGAACAAAAAAAGCGGTGCAACTCTATGATTCCATGGGCGTGCATATATCTTTCATAAATTCGAAAATTGTGAAATATTTTTTTTTTCATTCAAATCAATATAGGAGATTAAAATTAGCCTGTATACAAAACTCTTAATATTTTGTAATATAATTTGCTGTAAATAATGCTCATTTAGCCAGACAATCTCAAAAAATTGTCTGTTTTAATAAACCTAGCTGAAATACACGTCACTGGCGTCTTAAACAAGTTGAGTGCCTAAAGTCGTAAATCATTTTAACGACGTCGTAAAAATTTTATGGCACAGTGGACCGAAAAAGTATTAGCAATGTATTAAATGCAAAGTAGTCTAATAGTCTCGTTGACCGGTGTTACCGCCAGTGGTTTACTCTGTGCCGCCAGCCGCCGTTGCCGGCTCTTCAAAATTTTCTTAATACATAAAGTTGTTTGAATTTATAATTATTTTTTCCAGCAATTTTAAACGCTTTATTTTAATGCTAACTAATAAATTTATATCTATGTATTTTTTTTAAATATTTCCAAACTAGCTTTCTAAGAACGTCACGAACTAACAGTTTACTGAAGTATGAAGTATACTTGTATAGTGAGTTTAGCAATTTTAGAAAATATATCTCACAACCTTGCTTTTTTCTACCTATTTTCAATTTAGAATGGAAATAGAATACATAGATAAATATTACACGAGAAGGAAATATAGGATACTCAAATGGAGTCAAAAGACCTATAAAAAACTTTCCTTGGTATAGAGCACATGTTTGTCTTGGAAAAAATGGAAAACCGTCATTAATCAACCCAAGAGTATTAATAAATACTGGTTGGTTAATAAGTTACTTTGAAGTTGTCATTGTGAGGGTATATAAAGGAGACCTAAAGACAAAGTCATAAACGATATCACTTTAAAAATGACAACTTCCGAAGACAAGATATCGACGATTCAGCGCGAGGACCTCCGCCTGTTTATTCTTCATGAACACCGTCTCAATAATCAAGGTTTCAACGATGGACAAATAACGATCGAATAACGTTATTTGTCAACTTCAATATCAACGTATTACGAATTAGTGTTGACGAAGATCAGCTACAGACTAGTCGACTCAAGCACTCCCATGCAATTGTGGATTGTGCAATACCTGTATGGATTCCGCATGAACTCATAGTTGCACAGCTACAGGTACACAGTGGCTTGGCAATCTTGTGACTGGTGATGAGAAGTGGATATGTTATGTCAACCATCACCACGATCGACAATGGCTAAAACCAAGCGATACTTGAATTCCGGCTTCAAAGATTTGCCGACATCCAAAGACCAGACACATAATAACACCTGTTATTATGTGTCTGGTGGTGCGCAACGGTGTTATCCATTAGAACTTGCTTCCATCAGACATAACAGTTACTGCCGAAGTATACTGTAAGCAGCTGGACACCGTGACAGCAAAACCGTGGCAGGAAAATAGACCGAGTTTTCTTCCTCCATGATAATGCCCGTCCACCCGTGGCAAAGTCGACGCGAGAGAATATTTGATTGGAGGACACTGTCCCACCCGCCATATTCTCTGGACATGGCCCCAACTAACTATCATCTCTTCCATTCCTTGAATCACATGGACGGACAGCAATTCAAATATGATGATGATCTTAAAACCAGTCTTCCTTCGACGAGAAGTCTACAAGAAAGGCATCTATGATCTCCCTATTGGTTGACTATACGTTGTACATAATGATGCTGCTTACGTTATTGATTTAAGTTGTTTAAATAATGAAATTAAAATAAACTGAAATTTTTGGCAAAGTGTCCTACAACTTATTGACCATAATAATTAACCTGTACGTTGGTGCAGTAGATGTCGCTACTAATATAAGAAATATTCAAATGGTCTGTTATGCTTTCAGGGTCCACTATGCTATTAGATCCCTTACTTTTTGTTTTTCGCGGGCGCGGGCAAATTGCAACGCGCCGTACGGAACTGTTGCCCTTTAAGGATATAAATTCCGGTATCTAGATTTGAATTTTTCAAATGCGCTTTCGGGAATTGAGGTGGTTCGTTAAAAATTTATCGTTACCTATAAAAACGTCGTAAATTTCTGTCTGGCGAGTCGCGCCGCTTCTAATCGCGCCATTCCGCGAGCCGCCCGTCCCGGTCGATACATCCATCAGTCCGTGCTGTCACAGTTCCGTAAATGACGGCATATCAATTTCCAGCGAAAGCGAAACGCTCGGTATGCGGTATTATTCCAAGGAAATTAGTTTTTGATTAGTGTTCTCTCATCAGACGGCGCACCGCGAACGAGTGTATTGGTCGGCTAAAATCCATTTAGCATGGACTGTACAGGGTCTTCAGTTTTTTTTTTGTGATTGCTTTGGTAGGTACCGCACGACTCGTACGAGATACTGGATCGGCTGGTTAGAAAAAAATCGGGCGAGTGTCCAGAATTGGCAATGGATGTTTCGTATCTTGGAAAATATAGGAGACAGGAAACGGTTAAACGGGAAAAGTTGTAGACAATTTTATGAGTAATTTAACGCTGCACAACGCTTCAACGACCGGTTTTCTTGGCCAAAACTCCTATTTTGACATCGACATGTATTTCGGGTTTCTATCGACCCAGGGGCACTACTATGCATTTAAGATACTATAAGGAACCTCGTCGGGAATATTATCTATATCTTTATGCGTATTGCCAACCTTTCAGGGGTCAATGTTCTGTTCATTTAAGTATGAGCAATTATTTTCTTTTGTGGCGTGAAGATCGAAATAGGTAGACATTTGTTTTAGGCAAGAGTAGTTACAATCAGCGCTTATTAGCAAAAAAAGAAGATAAGGTGATTTATAAAAAGAATGTTTAGTTTATTGTTAATATTTTTACAATTTAATACATAGAAAAATTGATTGATGATGATGCAAGCCTGCCTGTCGTGTCATTCAAAGTTCTTGTCACTGTCGCGTCTTACGTATCATTACATGTCCGTGTCGCTGTCATCCTTGTTCATCAATCCATATTAAGTTCTTTTAGCAGCTGGATCACTGTTTCATTGAGACTGCCACTGAAATTACTTGTGGTTTTTCTTAGAGAAGAAAGTACTGGGTCCGACGTCTTCGTTCACTGCTTTTCTCGAAAATGTTCTTGATTTGTTTTTCCCGTAGTGACGGAAGTTTTTCCGGGACCCTTGGGCCTCTTGAATTTTTTCTCAACAAACTCATGTAAGCATATGACAAGTTTGAAAAAAGTTTTTTGGCTGTTGTTAATTTTATATGGCGGTGTTGTCAAGTTGCGGCAATCCCTGAAAAGGGTTTTTAAGGTTTTTTATTAGTAGACATTTATTTTTTAATAGTTTATACATTTTTTTTAGGTGTCGTGGGAACGAGAAAACTGATTACTTTTGAAATAATCCAATATGGCTGCCATAAGAAAAAAGAAGAAGTTGATGATAGTTTCAGAATATCGAAACCGTAATTCGATTAAAGAGTTGAAATGTCCTCGAAAAGATACCTTAATAATATATTCATGGATTGAAAAATTTATAGAAGTAAATAAGTAGATTTTCGAAAATTGACGTTTTCGAAAATATCTCAAAAAACAAAAAAGATAGAGGCATAAGCAGCGTTGAGTTGATTATAAAATAGTCTACAAGTTTGCACATTTAACCGTTTTCCTATCTCTTATAGTTTCCAAATAACTATTCACCATAAACATGCATCACCAATTCTATATACACCGTATACCACTTTTTAAAACCTTGTATTACTCGCGATTACATGCAGTTTCTGATTTAAATACTTCCTTCCTACTTCCGCAATTGTCTCGTTTTGTTTTCGAAGTATGACAACTTGTTCCGTTTGACAACAATGGCTGGAAATTCTTAGATTTACACATATTCGAATCCTATATAAATGCTCTTAAAGCGATAATAGACACTATATTCTAATTTCGGAATGCCTGCCCAAACAATTTTTTTACCAGTCGCTTACTAGATGGATAGTCTTGAACTAAACGTTGCTGATCATTGATAATATGAATATATGTATATTGATCTTCTGCATATCAATGAAAATGTACTGCAACATTTGTGTTTTGGTAGCCGACACGAGGCGAGGTAGATTAAGAAGTACAAATAGACATGTGCATTATATTAAAACAACAAACTGAATGGAAGAGTGATAAACATTTTACACGAGAAAAATAAAAATAACAATTCATCGTCTTAAACTAATGGCTTTTGGCCACACTATCACTATTCAAGACCTTAACTTATGCCTATTTTTATGAACGTTACAATGAGGTACGCTATTTTTAGGCGTTCTAATACAGCAAAATTTTACAGACACTGAATACAAAAATGAAATAATAAAATACCTAATACGTATCCTCGGCCTTCGGACTTTTTAACTGCTACTTAAATACAAAATTTGACGCTTTCACAATTTTATTAGAACCCAATTTACTTCTAAAAACCTTTGATTCAAGCTGTCATCTAACTATACTATCTCATCTTAATATTGTTTTGTCATATAACAATTCCCGAAAATGAATGAAATGAAGATATGAAGAAGTCCATACTTTATAAATGAAATTCACTCCATATTATTGTTGAATACCCATTTATATATTACAGAACGACGACCAAGTTTCCAATCCAACACAATAACAAACTACCCGAGTACTTTATAAAACCACAGGGAGCTTATCGGTTTTACCAGAACCACGACGTCGGCACCCGTCGTCCATCCGTGAACTACGTTTAGGGAATAGGCTCAATTGCACGTCGCTAATCATCACCGAATTAAAATGGTTTTTTGTTCGGTCATTAATGGAATAGTCGTAAAATATACACAATTCATTTGTGGCTGGCGTTCGGAAAGGTCCACAGAACTTTATAAATTACTCATTATGATAAATTAACCTTTTTCTGGTGTGCGTGTCAGTCTGAAGAGCAAACACAAAGAAGAAATACTCCCTCGCGGCACCCGCACACGTAAGTGGGCAGGACGATACGAAATTTATTGAAAACGGAAGGAGGGCGAAACAAAAAAGATTTGTTTCGAGATGAAAGGATCGACTTTACATACGAGCAAAACATATGTATATTTTACTGAGAGGCTTCTTGGAAAAAAGGCTTGAAAATCCCCGTTTTATTCCCCGTTTCGTCGCAATCCCTTTAAGTAAGATATTTAATGTAATCCACTTTACCAAAACCTCATATGGGTATGATCAACTTTTACTTTTTTTCGTTTTGAAAGCTAGTCAAAATGTCGAGTAATATTTTTCTCATGTCTGTTTTTTTTTTCATATTAAAAAAACAGACATGAACAGTGGCAGATTGTACAATTTTTAACTGGGTGTTCATTTTGCTGTTCAAGTGCAGAAAAAAATACATATGTAGGTAGGTTAGGGAAGAGAACAATTCTGAATTGTGAAAAATTATACAAAAAATAAAAAATAATACCACTTTCACTTCAAAACTCACCCATTTTTCAGTCATTTGTACACAAAATATTTTATAAATAAAGTTTTAAATTTAAATTTTATTAGTATAAATTATTCTAAAAGCAACACACATTCATTTTGATTTATATATTTAATCTTGTTAAATATTTATTATGTATAAATAGTGTGTACAAATTTCGCTGTGTGAAACTGTACTAAATATGCTATAATATTTTTTGAATATGATAAGGACCTCTATAAGAAATACATTTTTATTGTACTTAATAAAGTCGAACTGGTATTATTAAGAATCGATTAAATTAGCGTGTGTGTAATGTGTTCTAATATTCCGTTGGACTGAAATTGAGAAAAAATATTACCCATATTTTTAACAATCATAATAAAGCATTTAATACACAGAGATCAGCAGTGAATTCTGAATCATGACATTCACGACTCAGAAAAGGATATTAAATATATCAGAACGCATTTTGTTTATGTCTGATACGTATTGCAATCCATAAAATTTAAAATTTTTTAGTTTGTTGTATTTTAGGTCCGGGAATAAACAACTATTTGATTTCGGATGGAATATCGGATATTTATTTGTCCTTCAGGTTTAATCAATAACGTTATTACTGTTATTACGAACATTGGCAGTTCTGTCTTTATAAAATACATACATATGTAACAAATGTAATAAGACAAAAATAAAAGACTATCTACAGGACAACACGCTTTAAAAATGACTATAGTAATAAAGGTTTTGAGGGAATCCAAGAATCTCTGCCAATTGTTATTAAATGTTCTTAATAACTTACCACCTTGTATGAGCCACTTGTTAAGCCTGAAGAAGGAGATAATCTCTAAAAAAAAAAATTGAGAAAAAATCAACAAACAAAAATTAATAGGCAAACCCTACGGATATGTAAAATTTTACGAATTAATACCTAAAAAAAAATAATTTAAATAAATTTATAATAATATTATATATAATATATAAAGGGTAAATTGGGCTGATAGTTTTTTGTTTTGTTTATGTTAAACAATGACGCAGGCGGCTGGCATTTTTGTTATATTATGACTTATAAACATAAAATAGTTAACCCCCCCCCCGTATATTCTAAAATCCCAAATACATCCTCCCCACTAGCGGATATAAAAAACTGATAGATAGGCGAATAATCCGTACCGAGGAGGACAGGAGGTGGGAATTTGTGGACCTGGAGGGAGCAGACAAAAAAAAAAAAATAAGAAAATTATATCAAGAAATAGTTTCTAAATGTCTAAATTATAATATTTATTAAATTAAATATCCTGATTATCAACACTGCTTCAAAATTAGGGAATATGTACATATGTAATAAGTTTTCAATAAAAAATTAAAGCTTAAAATTATTAAATTAGATAAGCCGGGCTTCTATGAGCCAACTAGCTAGGTCCCAATATTAGTGTTAGAATAATAGTTACGAAGAGTAGATAAATAATGAATATTTTTCGAAATTAAATAATATCCTTAATTAGTAGAGCGGGAATAAATAAGTATATATATAGTATGATGGGTAAATATTATATTGGCAAAAAAAAGATTTATAAGTTAATTTTTTTTTTTTTAAAAAAATAATTATATTCAATAAAGAAATTTAAAATTATAAAAAAAAAGCTCTTAAATTATTTTAATATATAATAAATTAAATATTTTTTTTTATTTGTACGCTGAAAAATACTGTTGGAAAATTATATTTAAAATAGAGTAAAATTAAATTAAAATTTTTCAATTATAAAAATATATAAAATGAAAAATATTTAAATTTATTATAAAAAATTTTTTATTATTATTATTATTATTATTATAAATAAAATATGTAAAATATTGAAATATAAATTTGGAAATATTTATATGTTATAAAAAAAAAAAATTTATATTTTTGATAAAGAGGGAGGTAATTTGTTGTTATTTTGCTTGCCTAAGTGGTTAAAAAAATGGACCGCCTTTACGTGCTTGCTTGTAACCACTTACATGCAAGCAAATACAACTATCCTCACCCACTACAATGCTAGCTATCTCTAATGCAAGAGCAGTTTGTAAAGCCAACTGGCGAAACAATAATGCGGTGAAAATACAGAACGTTCACATCTGCGTTATTGTTAGTTTATATTTATATTGCCACATACTTACATACGCCTCTGACCGTGCCTGATAACAACCGCTGGGACCTCGTGTCCGTCCGCAGTGTGCAGGTTCGGGAACAGCTACATACAATTCATTCATATATTAGGGCGACGATTCTTGTCGAAATCTATTTTACCTTGGGTCGATGCGGGCCGACCGACGTGACGCTAGAACGCGAGTTCGCGAGAAAATGATATTTTATGTCTCGTGAGTAACTAACTAATAAACGTGTGTACATATTTTACTGTATGTACGTATTTTACACCGTGTACGTATTTCTTTTAGAGTTCGTGAAGTGTATTTACATACTATCTGATTTTGCGTGGATTATATGACAGTCGTTACCATTTGTGAATAGACTGATTGAAAACTACGATGACTTTACAATAGATGGATCACAAATGTTTTGTATTCGTTGCAGTCGTCTATATATATATATTTCGTAGACGTGAGAGTGTGAAAGACATTTAGATTTGAATATCCATCAACAAAATGTTACTGTACGATAATAACGTGGTCGACAATAGGGCAGTACCGGGTTAAATCATCCTGTTCGTCCACCGGGGTAGCGATTTTTAATCGCTTGCCCGATATGAAATAATAATAGTTATAGGGTGGATAAGTCAAAAAATTTCGGTCTAAAAATAAGCAAAAATAAACTTCCCCACAGGTCCCGAGGACC
Source organism: Aromia moschata (assembly GCA_029963805.1). NCBI lineage: Eukaryota > Metazoa > Arthropoda > Insecta > Coleoptera > Cerambycidae > Aromia > Aromia moschata. Next base: position 25,327 of record JAPWTK010000654.1, read on the forward strand.
TAAGGGTACTCGGAGATATAGGGTGAGTATTATTATTATTATTATTATTATATTTCTTTTAGACGTTTTTTGCCAAGTATCTATCCGAGTTTCCATTGTCAAGCAGCCATACCGTTCGTAAAACATATTTACAGAAGACATATCAACGTGTCATGGGAAATATCAAAGACATACGCAATTAATTTCTGTGGCTGACAGTGGACGAAATAATATATTTTTGTGGTAATAAGGGCGTTAATGTTCTTATACGAATTTTAGGTGTTTCTAGACCCCAGAAAAACCAGACCCGGGTTTACCCAGAAGTATTCGCCCGCGATATTATTAGTTATTAAACGGGTGTTTACAAACAAGTTGCTAAAAGTATAGACAGTAGTAACATGTACATTGTCTATCTGAAGATGTTTAATGTACTGATGTTAGTGGACAGCAAACAACTGTTACTAGATACAAACAACTGTGCGAAATTCGTGAAAAATAATGTGTGGTGCGTTGTGCCGTCCACGAACTATTTTGAATTTACACCTTTAATCAGTAGATGTGTCACTTAACAAAGATGCAGAGAACTACTGATTGGGCAACGTACGCTCAAGCAATGGGAAGACAGTCGGTGTTTCTGAATGACACAAGGAGATATGTAGGTACATGTGCATTGTTAACACATTTTTACTCCTGTCTTTTGGTCTCTCCTATGTCCTTCCGTCTATGACATGACGGATTACGAGTCCGATCCTGCGTTGTCGGCACCGTGCCGGTGTTAGTTATTTAGTCGTACAGTGTTCACCGGGAAGGCAGTCTCAATTACAACTGAATACACGTCTACACCTCAACACCTTCTGTTATTAGCGGCTTCCTTGAAGTAGTCCGATACTACCTATAGTTGATATACCGGTTGGCACGTATTGGCACCTACGGCCACGTCAACACTGATCTTAAGATGTGAACAGAACACATCTTAACAAAACGTAGAGCTTCCTAAATAAAACTGTTATGAGCTGCCACTGACTGAAACCCAAAGGAACTTCTATATACTACCGGGTGATGTTTAAACTTCGATTAGTCGGAGACTGCTACCTCCCCTCTTTCGTCATCAGTCACAGATGGGTATTGTTGATAATCGGACAGGAGAAATATATGATGTGTGTGATTGGCAGCGGCATTGTATCGCCTGGAGCGCGTTTCGCTAATTCCGTTATATGCAAAGTAATTTTTTTAAGTTCTACCGGGTCTGTCTCGGTGGAGCGCGAGAGTGGAGGGTAGAAAAAGCGGAAAATGCGATTTCCAATCACATTAACATATCACTCTTCGCCCCGCGATGAGTCATTACTAACCGAAGCGAAATGAAGTTAGTCAATTTTTGTATTAATTAAGGGAAGGCCGTAAACCCTAATGTCCTGTGGCTCTCATTTTTTTTTTATTAATTACCAGAGTGTTATTAAATTCTATTAGGGCTTTTTTTCAAGTCCTATTAAAAGTTGGGCAATTTTATTTTAATGGGGGTTATTAAAAAAAGCGATTCTCTTGGTTCCTTAGCTTCAGAAATGTATTAAACAGATCCCACGTCGATTACTTTAATTTCAAGCAATTTGGAGAACTGTTTAATGTAAATCGACTTACAAAACATATTTTGTACCATCTTTAGAGAATAAGCCATATTTTAAAGTTAACTGAATTTGTTTTGGATTGTTAATAACCTTTGTTTAACCTTTGATTTAGCTCCCTCCATCACTGGACCATTTACCAAGCGGATATAAGCGGATTTAAGCGGAAGTAAGTTCTTGATTCACTTCGAAAGAAAGAAGGTAGCAATACATTACATATATTGAAAACAATTTTGATTGATACAAATACTAGTAAACCGAATGTATTCCTTAATAATTTTATCGTCTAAACCATTTAATTCGAGTAATTCTCTGAGGTAGTCCAAAGTTTGCGGGACTGGGATACTTGGAAACAATGAGCATGCATCAAACGAGACCAAAATTTCACCTCCTTTTCGTAGAGATACTGACAATCGAAATTTGTTTTGTTACCATATGAACCTAAATTCACCCGCGGACTAGATAAAATTTTTAAAAATATTGATATCAATCGGGTTTATAATTCTAAAAATAAACTACAGACGCTTTTGGCTAACCCCAAAGACAAAATCGATTATAACGAAAAGTTAGAAATATACGAAATAAGACTGTGATCAAAAGTATATTGGGCAAACAAAAAGACCTATTTTGACTAGATTTAAAGAGCACATGGCTCATTTGAAATATGGCAGAACGGAAAAATCTTGTGTTGACCAACACGCATTTGACAACAAACATAAGGTAGACATAAATAATTTAAAATTAATTAGAAATGTAACAAACAGTAGAGAGTTGGATGCTTTTGAAAGTTTAGAAATCATAGTTGAATAGAAAATTAGAACTGTACACTTAGAAATAAGTGTAATAGTAATGGTTCGTTGTACGTTGCACTTAGAAATAAGTGTAACGGTAAACAGTGAATAAGGACAATGGTTCGATATCCACCAGTCCACTGTTTGCTCTTATAAACAAAGACATATGTTACGGTTCAGTGAACCATGGCAACAAATTAAGTATAAATAGTGCAAGTGTGTAGGATATAATTTACTTTTAATCTCCTCCTGAAGATGCCAACATAGTTGGCGAAACACGTGTCGAGAAAAGTATAATAGTTCTGTGTGTCGTGGAAAACATCCACTCCAGGACCACGGAAAGGTTAAAGTCGAACACACCAAAAATAATATGCTTTCTCTCCCCCGACCAAAACTATCAGTAAATATTGTGGGAAAAACTTAATGTCCGTTTTTAATAACTTATCTTTTAACTTATAAGTCTAGACATAGACTGCATTTGCTAACTGTATTGAAACTGACAAATATAGTTAAAACTCGTAATTATACTCTTACACCGAAAGGTGTAATATTCTGAAGGTAATTTGAAAAAAATCAACAAATTCAATAGGGTAAAGTGACCTCAAAATCTTTCGATCAATTAACGAGGTTCTAAAACTGAAAGCTTAGTCGTAATTGATTCCTAAAAATAAAGAACAAGTTCATAAAATTATATTTTTTGTACCTAGTAAAACAGATAAATCTATTATACTTCGGCAATCGATTCGTATTTAGAATACATGTACTCGTATTTATGTACAGGGTGAGTCCGTGATAATTACTACCCCATTTTTCTCCGTTAGTTTTAGAGCTATGAGATTGAGAGCTTTTTTTCACAGGACTCTGGGTCAGGTATTTATTCTGCATGAAATTTTAGAATGTGCTGTTAGAAAAACTATTGAAACAAAAATGTAGCAGTTGTTTAACTTACATTATTTTTTTAAATGGATATTACCACCCTATATTTTTTTATTAATTGGATTCCGCTTGTTCATCTGATTACAACGTTATAAATATCTCATACTTTCTTCCACAGGTTTTTGTAATAATATGCACAACATTTATAAAATAATGTGCTCTGAAATATTATGTAATTTATAGGAAGTCGTGGATAACTCTTTGATGTTAAAATAAACATAAGAATTGCTGTCTGGGTTTTTTTGAGGTGTCGCGATGCTTAGCGTCACACAGTGGGAGATTTCGTGTTTTATTTTCCAAAAACCTAATATCTCGAGAACGAAACAAGATAATCCAATAATTCTTTTTGGACGTTGAAGTTAAGATCATGAAGAATAGAAAACAAAGGAAAGAAAAGGCCGTAAAAAAGAAAATATTAGGAAAGTCCGTATATTAAAACTTAACCTATAAAATAGTAAGGAATCTCAAAAAAACCTCGAAAACTTACTGTAAAATTTCAAATATCTCCAAAGTAAAACAAGACAGACTTGTCAATCTTTCTTAACAATGAAGCTGGAAGAGTAAGTGATATATAAAGACTATGAATGATTCCTGTGTATTAAAACCTAACTATAATATTATAGTAAATCTCGGAATACTTGAATAGTTACTGTTGAATTCTAAATATCTCGATAATAAAACAAGATAGTCCGATATATGTTTCTCTATAATGGAGGTTAACTAGTAAGTAATATATAGAGATTATAAATAATTTCTGTGTATCAAAACCTGACCTATAAAATGACAGGGAATCTCAAAAAACTTGAACACTTATTGTTTAATTTCGAATAGAAAATAGAACAAGACAGTCTGATAATTTTTTTTAGATTTTGTAGAAAATATAATTAGGAATATATAATAATTCTACGCAGTGTAATACGAAGAAATAAAAAAAAATTAATTTAGGGTTGCCTTCGTAGTTAGAGATTTATCAGACCATCTAGTTTTGTTATCGAGATATTTGAAATTTTTTTGAGATTTCTTATTATTTTATAGGTTTTAATATACGGACTTTCTTAATAATTTTTTCTTTTCTTCATGATCTTAGCTTCAATGTCCAAAAAGAATTATTGGATTATCTTGTTTCGTTCTCGAGATATTAGGCTTTTGGAAAATAAAACACGAAATCTCCCACTGTGCATCGTTAAGACGTAATTTCTATTTTGCCTTAATTTTGACCGAAGGTAAGTAAAAGTGATTTGCCTTTCACAAAAATAAATTTATCTCAGTCATTGCTGAGAAAAACTCACTTCCTATGATAAATCGATTACCCTGTACATCCGTAGAAATATATACATATTATGTAAGTCGTTGATGTATATAGATATATATAGTACCAATATAAAACACAAACTACAGCTACAAACGTAACTGTCTGTGTGATTCAATTGTAGGGGCACTATTGAACTCAAATTGCATTTCACTGAACAGTCTGTTGGCAAGTAGAAATTGTATTACAGGCAGAAGTTGTGTTGCAGTTTGATGTTTTCCTTAAATATCTATATTGCGCAATTCTATTTTAAACAATTGTTACGTCGCTGCTTTAATCTTATTTATTTACATTGGCTAGACATTATTTTACATTTACATTATTTGCATTTATTGCATTAACATTATTTACATTTATTGATATTTTGATATTGAATTATTGATATTTATATTGTTCATTTATAAGGCGTGTAAATAAACGAATATTTAGAATATCGAATATTTCGAAAAAATATTCGATTCTTTTGTATATAACCCTGACAGTTAATTTTCTTTTTTCTTTTCACGCTTACTCTATAATATAAAAATATACCACTATATTTTATTAAATGGAAGCACTACATTTTTCTGAGAGGATCTCGTATAATATTATATTACGAGTGTATCAATATACCACAAATTTGTTTGCGTGAGAAAAAACTGAAAAAACAGCATATATTTATTTTTTAGTACATTAACAGTAGTAACTAATAAATTAAATGATTCATAAGAAAGAATGTTAAATAAAGTCAAGAAACTTCAAATGTAAGCCATTGACTCTTAACGAGGCCACAAAACGATAGAATGTTTTGCTCACACACTCTGTATCACATTATGGTCGATTGTACATACGAAAAAAATAAAATATTAAAACTATCCTCATCTCATAATTTAACGGAATCGTGGAACGTCAAAATACTAATGAAGTATTTCTATTGTGGTACACATTTTCACTAAAAAAAAAAAAAAAATAGATAGAATAATACAAATTTTGAACATTTTTTTTTTGTAAAAATTAGTGTCCAATGTTCTTTCCAGATGTTAAGGGCAAAATAATGTGAAATACATCAAGATTTATGAAATTAAAATTTATGAAATTTAAAGGCTACGTCGATTTTAGAAAAATTAAATAATTAACTAAAATTGAAAATAATAATGCAGTAAGCGAAAATAGTTAAGATTTAAACAGTGAGCATGGCATAATAAATAAGACCAATTATTATTTATTAGTCAAGATTCAAAATATGGCCATACGCTCCAATGTAACTTGCTCAACTGTTTTTGGTCTGGGTTCGAAATGCATTAGCTGCATAGATTAAATTTATCCTACTGTCTCTTTTCGCGTAAATTCAGAAGCTCTTACATTGTTGAAGAAGGTCTCTGACACTTTATTACCTTTACCGAATTAAATTTTGCTTTTCCTTAACGGCGACTATTACTGCTTGCGTTTTACGGCCAAGAATCATCATTAAATTTAATGACGATAATAGCCCATATAATTTTTATGGGAGATGTAATATAAAGAACGTGAGTGATTTATTGATGAGTTAACATTTTTGCTGACTGTTAAGTGAATATACTTGTCGATACAGAAATCTTCCTATTGTGGAGTCTTCCTTCCAGTTTTAGATTGCCTCAAATTGGAATGGAAATTACATATTATGAGAATTATGAACATACATAATTTCTTCAAAAATTACCCTAAACAACATTTGCAGTTTTCAAAAAAATTAGACATTGCAAAAATACACATAACCAGCGTGGTTCCCAACCCAACTTTGGAAATAATGAATAATACTTTTCTAAAGGGAAATCATTTCCTAAAGAGGTTAGAGGTCTCGAAAACTAGGCGTCTTCGAGATCTCTGACCGTTGCGGGACATTTGGTGAACCTTGTATATTAGAGTCCCGAATAGTAACATTTGACCACTTTAAGATGTGTCATTATTTTATATTTAATAGTACTGTACTTAATACTACTTTTAAAAATGGGAAATACAAAGTATATTACTTCTGCCAAAAATAAACAAAAAACATGAGTCATCAAAAAATCATGTTCTACAGAACGGCGAAAGTATTCCTAATCACGTGCCCACCACGCTCGAACAATATTTCTTTCTGCTAGCTTCTGCAAGCTTCTCTACAGCAGCTTAGATAGTCGGCGGTGGCATAAAAGTCTCTTTTATTTACATAAGTATAATAAAATTGGTTGTTTTAGGGATTAGTTCAAATATTTACATTAATTCGCAAAGATTTACTAGTAAATAATAAATATAAAAAAATCTCAAGCTCAACCTAAACAAATGTTGCCGAGTTTCGTACTCTCGACGGTCAATTGATTATTAGTGGTAGGTAGTATTAGTAGTACAGTAGTTTAACTTCTTCGCGTACAACTTTTGTTGTTGACTCTATTACACAGCATTGCCTATTTTACTCCTGATCATTTCAATTTCTGGCCCAAATATACCGAAATAAATGGGAGTAAAAATACATAATACAACGTTGTCCACAATGGACCCACGCTGGTTATGTAAAATTCGAATGTAAAAATCAAAGAGTAAATATACATAGTATTAAGTTATGTGATGTAGATAATCAATGAATTTCTTACTATGTACTGGATTACACAACTTGGAACGTATATTTACACTCAACATCCACATATCCGAACTTTTCCGTTCCGCAAAATTCCACATTTCCGAACTCTCGTCACCTCGGGATAACCGAACTGCTGACGTATGCGCAAAGGGTTTTTCTGGTTCATTGGTCATTCGACAGCGACATTTGACATTCGACAGCGACAAGTTCGGTTGTCTGGAAGTACAAGTTCGGAAATATGGTGAGAAAAAGTTCGAAAATATGGTGAGTTCGGATATGTGGAGTTCGGATATGCGGATATCGAGTGTAATATATTTTGTTAGAATTAATTACACATTCCACGTAATTAAATTATTCGTATAGTTATTATTACAAGCAGCTTATTAGATTTTCTAAACCATTACAAAGTTGAGATGGAAATAGTGAGACCAAAGTATAAACATACTGAGCAAAAAAAAATAGGATTTAAGATCCAAGAAAAAGAATAACGAAGCAATTATAGACAATGTTAAAAAAACGGTCTTTTTTACGAAACACCAATATACTATACTTTTCTCGACGCGCGTTTCTCCAACTAAGTTGGCATCTTCAGGAGAAGATTACAATTTTTTAAATCAACTTCAGTTTTTTTTAAGCTGCCTACTCTCTGCTGTATATGCATGCGTTTCCTGTTCTGTCCTTTGTGATCCTTTTTGTCATTTTGTCCTAACTCAATATAATTTTCATTAACATCTGAACGAAAGAAAATACCTTTCGTTAATATTAGCTTTAATGGAGTTAAGGAAACTCTATTAGAAGTAAGCAATAAATTAAAGCTAGATATAAAAGTGTTATAGAATTTTTACTTAACTGTAAACTAAACTCAGCATTACGATACTGGTAGATAGCAGATACCTACTGAATAAAAATAAAACTAAGCTTTATGCATTTTTAAACGCACATAAAACTTTTATTACGTCTGATCGAAACCGTATTATAATAAATTTAAAACTTCTATCGCTTTTTTCCCTAAATTTTATTGAATGTCAGTGTAATCTTCTTATATTGCGCGATAATCCCTCTGCGAAACTCAATATTTACTTAGCATAAAAAAAGTCCTAGTCCGCAGAAAGTCGGAAAGGGCTCTAAAAGTGTTTTTATAATGCCGTTACGCAAGGAGGAGCTAATTTACGTAAGTACACTTTTACAGAGAAGAAACCTACCCGAATATAATAGCACATATGCTGTTGATATACTGCGAGGTTACAAAACTTTTTCGGTACTCGACGTGTCATCACCAATTTTGGTCGTAACAAAATCCTCATACGAGTAAATTTGCATCCCTCTATACAGGTGAATTTGCATGCATTTACTATATGATAATATTTCAATGTAATTTTTATAAAAGAATGTTATCAGGAATATATTCACGAGTATATTAAATATCGTAATAAACATTATGTTTTCAAAAAATCGTTCATATTAAAATAAATAGTTACGTAGGCACTTTTTACCGAACATGATTATTAAGGCCTAGTTTTACAATATTTATTTAACTTCAAATTAAGGGTTAATCGACAATTAAGGTGAAAGGAGTGTTTTACAATGGTTAGTTAATTTCATTGTTGTAGTTAATCATCAGTTATCTTAATTGGTGGATAAGGGTTGAATTAACTTCTGATTACACAATTTTGAAACTCAAACCCACGGGAAGTATAGCCTTTAATACTAAAGTTCACATACGCACTATTTAAATTCAAATGTATTGCGATATAAACAATTCAAGTACTGAGAAATGAGTGGAAGCCCTAATTAGATTTTAACCAGAATACTTTGAAGCGTTTGATAAAAACTTCTTCTTTCTTTTTTATCTAAGGAGTTTTTGGGTTAGTTTTTAAGTATTTTGTGGTCTTTCCGTTCCTACTGCATTATTTTGATTTGGCAAGGAGACCATGATGATGATTTTTAATAGTTTTCTCAGAAACTATAGTTGATTTTTGATAAAGTACTGCGTAACTGAAAGAACGTTATCTGGGATTTTGAGAAATAAGTGTTGTAATAGTCGGAACTCTACTCTTCGGACTTTAAATCAGGAGCCCACTGCAGTACAATTTCAGTTATATTAATAACCCCTCTTCTCGAGGAATAACATTTGCAATATTATTATATGCTATATATGTTTTAACAAAGTTTTTACCATGTTTTTGTGTCATTATATTTCATATGTACGTGATACTGTATATTTCAGCTATTACCACGACTGGTATTAATATTATTACACACAAGACACGCGACAAAAAAACATAATTATAACAAACAATGAATTCCACACTTATACAAAACCAAGGATATTGCCACTAAATATAGGTTATGTTTAGAAACAGACCACTGGACATTATTTTTCTTCACATAAGTTGATCGTGTTGTTCGAATAGCCATGAAATTTTGAAAGAATGGAAAATTGCAGGATAGCCAACCTTTTCATTTTACAGAAATTTGCTAATTAGACACTAATTTCTAAATGTAATACTCATAGAAAATTGATTTGTAGTATTATTAACTATTAGGTTAAAATTACCTAATTAAAATGTTTACTACCAATTGTAAAACTGGGCCCAAGTCGAATTTGAAATTAATGAACTGTTTTTTAACTTAATTATTTATTAATCATTCTACAATTTATGTAGATATAAGAGCTTAAATTAAACCCGTTAAGAACTATTCAAATCTTTTAATTTCAGTCTTCAGAGACCTATAATTACTTTCTTTTGTCGACGTATACAGTTACTTTAATTAAGCGCCTTGTCTTGTATTTTCTATACACTTTAAATCAGTTATTTTTTTAGGATAGACAGTAAGTACAGTACCGATGAAATTAAGTGTCTCGTTTTTATATTTATGACGAACTTACTATAAATTAAAATGAACAATATTTATATATCTAGAAATTATATACTGAAGTAAATGATCAAATCGTCTTAATTGTAAATCATATCAAAAGGTTTATCAGATTTCATTCATTACTTTTATTTTTATAAGACAAAATATGGATAAACTGACGTAAAAATGAAAACGATTATCTGAGTACAAAAAAAAAATAATAAAAACACCCAGTGAAAAAATGACTGAAAAATGGTTAACTATATTGTTTTGTATAATTTTGTAATAAAAGCGTTATTGATGAAAACTTATTATAAATAAAAACATAAAACATATTAATGGATTCATATCATCCCCCTTATCACGTAGGGGGATATCAAACAAAAACTGCAAATATCAAGTTAAGCCACCATTGGTGTTTTCTGAGGTGCTGTTTTTATTTCACAAAACGGCGTAAATGTCTCTATGATAGTTTTCTCGTAAATGCTAATTAATTTTAAGTCGTATGTGATAAATAGTAGAAATATTGTTTCACGTATAGGCGGAAAAGCACCTACGCCTAAGTATAATTCCTGCAATGTTGATGTATGATTTAAAGTGAAGGTGATGCAGCACACAGCGCCATGTCAACTGCTACTTCTACTGCAGGGGAAATGTACATATGTACCTTATCAGCTTCACACCATAATTCGTTTAGCTCGTCGAAAACAACTTTACCGTGTTATACCGCTAAATTATAATGACTTTCTTGATTTTAAGTAAGTTTTTTTTTCAAGAACTTCGAATTCTTTCCATTAAAGAAAGCGAAAAGGGTCATAAACTAAAATGGCCAGGTATTATGGAATTGTTTTTAACAAAAACATCTCCAACAACTTTATTCTTTAAAAATAGCCATCTTGCTAAAGACTGTGGTTCAGTAACCCTTAAACGATTAAATGGTCCCATATCGGGTATGATTATTCCTACTCTAAATAAAGAGCCTGTAATAACAAAACGCAAATACGAAGACTTAATTTCATTGTGTGCTGGGGAAACACCCGTTGTTCGACTGTCTGAATTTCAAGACTTTTATAGGTCTCTACCACACGAACTAAATTAAAAAATTCATTATTCCAATTCTACTCTGTTTAATAATATCATTAGGTACCAGTGGCGGTGCGTGATATTTCAGTTAGCCATATCTTGAAAACGACGCATGGGACCCACTTCACTTTTTAGGTGATGACTATACACCTCTTACAGAAAGGATTTATAGTGAAAAAATCGTCAGCAAAGTTTGCGAAAAAATTTTCAAAAACACTGGAGCACTCCCTGAGTTCTCAGTAAGGCTCTATGGAATATTTGCAGTCTATTTTTTTTCATAATCTAGAAACAAAAATAAGGAGACGTTTTTCGATTTGTTACAAAATATTTTTGTTTCAAAAAAGTTATGGCCATTTTAATTTTGGGAAACAAAATGTTCCTATAAAATTAAAATTAAAATGGCCATCTTTTTGAAAAAAAAATATTTTGTTACAAATCGAAAAACGTCTCCTTATATTTGTTTCTAGATTATGAAAAAAAATATACTGCAAATATCCCACAGAGCGTTACTGAGAACCCAGGGAGTGCTCCAGTGTTTTTTGAAAATTTTTTCGCAAACTTTGCTGACGATTTTTTCACTATAAATCCTTTCTGTAAGAGGTGTATAGTCATCACCTAAAAAGTGAAGTGGGTCCCATGCGTCGTTTTCAAGATATGGCTAACTGAAATATCACGCACCGCCACTGTTAGGTACTATTATATTTTTTTAGGGGACTACTTCAGACTGTTAGATGGAATGTTCGATTTTGTTAACTATTGCGGTTTTCATACCTTAATTTTTATTGCAAAATAAAACATTTTTTTTAAGGAAAATGTGTCATTCATTTTTAATAATTGTTAGGTAACAGTTTTTTCAATAGTTACACAAAAACGGCAAGTATGTGAAAAAAATAATAGTGATTTGTAATTAGCATGACCAATACTGTATCTTTCATTGAAATAAAATATTGTTTACGTAGAGGGGTAACTGAAAATATCATGGTTTTAAAAAAATGTACAATAGCTAGATTATTCACGTTTACATAATCATAAATTAGATGCATTTTTATTAATTGTACAAAAAAAATGGGTTATAAAATCTTAAAACTATTATGTTATGACTACTCAAACATCACCTATTTTATATTTTCGGCTCTCCTGAACAATTTGAAAAATTCAGATACGCCCATACGTGATAAGGGGGGACGAATGTAAATGTGTCTGGACTATTAACTTTCAAAAATGATAGGATTATTATAATTTTAAAATCCGTGTACGAAATATATTTCGTACACGGATTTCGTACACGTAACACATTTCTGTAGAAATGGGATAATATCATAGTTAACAGTTGGTCAATAACGATGTATTCACAATTGCATCGCTTAAGTTGTAAATGTCTGTTTATAAACCGATTACATAGTGGACAGAACAAACATGTGAAATTGTACTCGCAACATTAGAGGCTATAAACACCCCAAGTTGGCTTCAGCAGCTGGGAGTTTTGTAGTTTCCTGCCCGCTACATTGGCTGCATTAAAACGAACATGGGCGATAATTTTACTGAGAACTGCAAACGGAGGTTTAATTACAAGATTATTTAGCTAAGTAACCATTTTATTGCCGCACTTTTTGAATAACTAAAATAACAGCGTCTTATCAAATTTTGCGATCTTTTTTTTGCGGTTTGCGGTTTGCGGTTTGGAATATGGTTTCTCGGAACTTTACGTTATTCTGTGAATTTACATAACCACTGAGATGAAACTATGCTTTGTTAGAGAAGATGTTTTCATCCAGGTTTTGTTAAAAATAACAGATTTTATTTGCTGGAAATATTCGGCATAATAAAATGGGGCTTTCAACCATGTTTCAAAACGAGTAAGAGTCGTCTGTGGTGGTTCGGGAATACCAGGACATTTGCTGTCAAACTCGCGAAGACGTTTAGGAGATTTTAAAACTTTTTTGTGCCCATTATTAATGCGTCGATATTGGGAAAACATTGTCTAATAGTGTCTGATACAAGATGTAAAGCATGCACTTTACATGTAACATGCAGAAACGGGTAACCCCGTTCTGAAAGCAAACGGCCTTTGTCCCCACGATGGTGTAATCGTAACGGCATCTCTGGAACGACATCTGAACTCACGAAATGGTTGTCTATCAAGTACATTCAGCTACATCTCATGCATTTAGCATAAAAAGTAAGTCGAAACTCAGTTCTCAAGGGCATACCCTCTTTTTTATTTTATGTTTCACACTATTTATGTGACGGCTACAATCGCGTTTGTCCCTACGTAGTAGTTTTTCCTTACTTATAGACTCTACATATTATGGCCACGTCATAATAAAATAGATCTTCGAAATTACCGACGCATTTATTTACTTTGTCAAATTGTAATTTTTTAAGAGTTTGTACGTGTGACATTTTATAATTAACATGATACCGACGCTGACAACATAGACATTTCGAATACACTTGTAGAAATTTTAGAGCCTGCTAGACCAGTCAGGTTTCGTACGAATGCGCGAATGTTCCTTACCGCGCCAAAACGCACTAATGATAGTAATGATTCCAACCTCTTAATGTAAAACAAGCTCTCATACTACTGGCAGGATGCGTATATTTTCACTCGTCTGAATAATCTGAACGTTTCTGCATCCAGTGTGAGTCCTGGTTAATAGGGTAAAGTTGCATAAATTGGACCAGCTCCTAAATTGGACCGCTTGATTTCAATAATACTGATAGAGAACACTTAGCGCCATCTCGCCGTTGTAAGGCAAACTACTCATTCTAACAGTACAAAGTCTCAGTCGTTATTAGATATGTGCACGACGGCGTTCCCACGTTATTTTGTTATTTAAGTGATCTAATACTATATTTACAATACTTTCCGTAAGGACAACAAAGCTAACATGTGGGTAAATGCTATAGTATTATTTATACATAGTCGATTTTAATATGTAAGTTGTTCTTTATACCATAACCTTTAAATAATTACCACTCTTGTAAGTGTATTAGTACAGATTGTCTGTCTGGAGCTCAGTTGCCTAAATTGGACTTCTATAAGTCACTCAAATTGAACCGGTCCAATTTAAGAAACGGTCTAATTTTGTATTGCTTTTTGTCACGCAGGATGTCCCAACGTGGAAAGTATGGTACGAGGAGTAAAGAAAATTTGGGACATGCCCTGGCAGCTTTTCGCAGTGGTGAGTATGGATTAAATAAGTGTTGCCGTGAGTTTGGAATTCCCAAAGCTACTCTGAAACGACACATTGAAAACAAAAACAAGCGTGCTAATGATAATGTAAAAATTATGGGACGGTCTACTGTGTTCTCACAAGAAATTGAAAGTGAGCTAGTCCAACACATTTTAACTTTTGAAGAACTGATGTTTGGGATGACAATTACGGATATTCGCAAACTAGCATACGAAATAGCTGGTACTGTGCAATATGTGAAGAGGAAATTGTTGAAGAAATGATCCGGTGTATATGAAATGTAGATCTTGGAGCCACGTTAAATGTGCACATATTCCTATAAGCTTAAAACATTATTTTTGCAATGACTGTAGAATGTAGATTGACATAAATCATAATATACTGTTCAGAATTTTATTTTGTTAATTTTACTTTTTGATGTTCTTTTTAAGATAATGTTCCAAATAAGGTCCAACCAACCAAGAAGAGGTCCAAATAAGGACATGCATGGTCCAATTTGAGAAACCGGTATCCTAAATTGGACTTTTGCACATGCTTTTGTTTTTCTTAAATAAAATGTTTGTATTCATTTATGACATTTTATAATATTTTTTTTAGGAAATGAGTAAGAGTATTACTATAATATAAATACAACAGATATTAATATTTCCTTTCGTATTCAAGTAAAAAAAATCACAAAGTGTTTCAAATTGGGCAACCTTACCCTACAGCACCGTATTGCGACACGATTCAACCCTTATAAAGATATTTTCATAACTAACTCTTTTATATAAAAATAAATATTAACACTAAATATTCGGATATATCTCTATTATGCAAATGTCGCAAAATACTTGTGTTTTTTCAGTGATTTGATAATGACACCAAAGTCAAATGTCTCCCTGTCATTTCTTTTATACGTCAGGCTTATATGTATGTATATGTGTACATTTATGTGTGTTTTACACAAGAAAAAATTCAATGTCTGATCCAATTATACTTATTTGTAATTAATTTTCGAATAACCATCAATGTGGGCCGACGTACGGGAAAGAGGCAAACAAATAACGATGAAAAATTGTAATTAAATGATGAAAGTCAACAGTTTTTTA
This sequence comes from Aromia moschata, assembly GCA_029963805.1. Classification (NCBI taxonomy): domain Eukaryota; kingdom Metazoa; phylum Arthropoda; class Insecta; order Coleoptera; family Cerambycidae; genus Aromia; species Aromia moschata. The sequence goes on from JAPWTK010000654.1 coordinate 40,766, forward strand.
GACAAATACAATAAAGTAATTCAAATACAAATCCAGTAGGTTAATATTTGCAAGAAGTTATTTTCAATATGGCAAAAAACTCGAGAGGATCTTTTTTTTAATTTCCAATCTCTTGTTACTTGATGAATCTCCAGATATACATACATATGCATTACCAATACTGGTAGTGTAATTAGGTTTACTCCAATCTCGAACAGAGGCACAATGGATGCGTCTTCTACAAATCAGTCTCAGTGAAGAGGAGGAAAATAGTATTGAAAAGAATCTTTTGTTATGTTTGTATCGGCATCAAGTTCTAATATGCGGTTTGAATTTCCTAGTTATCGAGCCGGTATTATAAAGAAGATCCAATAAAAAGCGAACGAAAAAGAGAATTGCATGTGCATACAATACCCTTCATTATTAAATGTATTGCCATTTCCCTTATATGCAGATATTAAATTATTTACTACTCTGAATGTATAGTCAGCAAAATTAATTGTGTGGGGCATGTGTTTATAATTTTTTTTTATAAATAATGATGACATGTCAAGCGAAACATGAAACTTGAGTTGCTATTTCAGAGATGGCGACTCTCTTCAGCGACCTTTCAGGACTGGTTATACATGAAACGTAATGTAAACACAAATTGCACCACAGGATATTTTAGTGAAAAACTTAAAAAAAGTCATCGTTTTTGTTAGCATTTCTTGTATTTATCATGTAAAATAAGTGGCTTTCTCCAGATTTTTAATATCCAGATAATTACGGTACCTGAAAACCAGGTAGTAGACCACGCGTTCCAATGTTTGAGCGTGCTAGGGTGTTAGTGTGCTTGCGTGTGAGTGTGCGTGTGTGCGTGCGTGTGAGTGTGCATGAGCGCTCTATGTAGTCTAAACCTGCTACATGAAGAAACATTATGGGGAAGTGGATGGTATATTAAACAATAACAGACTGTACTTCTCGAAGCGTTCACGGCTGCAGCTAGAAAGGAAATGAGCACAACTTCAGGTTTTGTCAATGACGGCTAAGGGCAAAGTTACTGTTGCTGCACTGTAATACCATTTGTATATTATACCGGAGTGATATATATAAAGAAACTTTAAACGTTTTCTTGCAAAACAATATTTTTTGAATTGGTGACTACACGATGTCAAAATCTACCAGCTCGATCGGACTGAAATTTTGCACTCATCTTCAGTATTTTTGCATTCAAATTGAGTATCATCTGAATTGGAATAAAGTTAATTCATTGGTTAAAGAACACGCAGCAGATGTTTTGATTCAAATAAAAGTCTTGAAAACGAAATATCGACCTTGTATTCAAATATTGTCATTGAAATGTTTACCTATCAATATTTTTACTTTATTATATATCAGACGATAGCCGCACTTATATGTTTTGATCATTTAAAATGTGTTGTTTCATGATCACCACGAAGCAAACCGGAATTTTTGAAACCGGAATTCAGAGTTGCGTGTGGTCTCGTTATTTGTAAATATTGTTCAATAAGAAAAATCTGAAAGTAAATAAAATGTGTAGCTAAATGTTAGTAAAACCGGTTTCAGAAACTCCTTATACGAGATATGACAATTGAATTATGTAAAGTATAACTTTATTATATAAATAATAGAATCTGTTCCCACTAGTTTACCAGGTTTTCCTATACCTACACAGCGTTTTTTTCACCGTTTGAAACAATTTTGGATGTCTTCAGGAGTGATGCTGTGAAGTAGGGCTACCAATTTTTCTTTTCCTTGATCCAAGTGTTAAGAAATAGTTCCTGTCAAATATTCATTGACTACTGATGACTGATCTTTGACAATTCACCACCCTACAACACTTTGAGAAACAATTTTTAGCAGATCAAGAAAATCCTTGTTCTCGAACACCCCCTTATATTCGACAGACTTGCCGGTGACTTTTTCCTGTTCCCGAAACTCAATATTTGAAAAGCATTGTATTTGAGAACTTGGATCAAGTGAAAGAAAAAACGACAACACGGATTCCAGAACTGTTTCAAACAATGGAAAGCACGTATGCAACGGTGTGTAGATAGGAAAGGGACATGCAACAATAGCATGAAAATCAAGCCTCTACACTAGGATCCGCCATTAAGGGAAGACCTCTGACAGAACCGTATCACTGGTAAACATATTACGCAATATTAGGCGTAGCTCCAAACCGCCAGACTGTCGTCCCCCCTGAGGGCACCTGCTAAATGGACGCCGCTGTTGAGGATGAGAGATTAACGTCGTAGAATTTTTATTGCCCCGGTGACACATACAAACGTTCTGTTGATATTAAAATCGTCAACATACTCAGTCACAACAAATTTTACTCGTTTAAAAAATGGGGTACGTATGAATATAGGTACAGTGCACCAACAGTAGCTTTTTTTTTAGTTGCAGCCGTGAACCCTTTGAGTTACCTAGTTATTGTTGGTATGTGGATATCTCATATGCATGGTGTCAATTTGAAAACGAACAGCATTTAATGTTGCCTAAACTAATGATCAGTATCAAAATTTGGCGAAACACGTCAATTTACATATCAAGGGATACAACTTTTGAGGCATTTGTTGTCGTACTACTTTCAACCCCCTGACCCCTGAGGCATCTACCCCTAAAATTTTAAATGACAACCCCTATTTCTTCTGTCATTTTTGAGTTTCTTGTACAATTCTAGATAAGTTCCATATATTTTTTTCAAAATTGAAGTACTTAACCTCACGAATAGCCTAAATAACCTAAGTTTAACATTTACTAAATCTAAATTTTACACAATGCAACTTTTAAAAGGGGTTACATTCACTGACCCGTCATGTCAGTCACATCCATTCATTTAAAAATATTTGTTGAAAAACTAGGTACCAAATTCTTTCGTTTATTTACATTTCACCGATACAAAACACGAAGTAATTTAAATTTTTCGGCCGTCTTCGAACCTCGTTGTAGCGAGATACCTAGATACTTCTTCGATTTGGCCGCTCAGATTGAGGTTCTTGGTCAAGTTGCTATGGATCCCACTACGTCACTTCGTGAAGTTGCACAACAAACTGGACTGTCGCATGAATCAGTCAGGAAAGTATTGAAGCTTCACAAATTTCACCCATACAAACTACAAACAGGACAGACGTATTCAGTTTTGCGAAATTTTGACCAACAGGATTATTGCTCAGCGCAGCTCAGCCCTCAGCACAAAAATATCTGTTTCAGTGACGAATGCACTTTTTACTTAAATGGCAAGGTCAAGAAACAAAACTGCCGTTATTGGAACGACTTTAGTCCTCACAATATTCGAGAGGGGCATACACAATATACTCAAAAAATAAATGTTTGGGCGGATATATTAGGCCATACTATCATTGGTCCTCTCTTCATAAATGAAAATCTAAATGGTGAAATTTATGCCGAAATTTTAGACAGAGCTATAGAGCCTCTTATAATTCATGAGGTGGAAAATCAAAGAGACGCCAATGGAAATCTTGCTCTAGATGAACATTTGCTGCACTTGCAACAGGATGTAGCACCTCCTCATTATGTACGCCGAGTAAGAGAGTGGTTGGATAATCATTATCCGGAGCAGTGGATTGGTAGGAGAGGACCCATTGAATGGCCACCTAGGTCACCAGATCTGACACCTCTCGATTTCTTCCAATGGCGTCACTTGAAATCAGTTGTATTCAAAACTCAACCAGATTCATTTGAACAACTGCAGCAAAGAATTGTACAAGAATGTAGGGCTATTTCACCTGAAACTCTTCAACACATCCGCGAACACTTTGAATATCGGCTGTACTTGTTCTTCTAAAACAATGGAACCCATTTTGAACAATTAATAAAGTAATTATAAAGGTAAGAATTTGAGTATTTCATTATCATACTTTTAAAAGTTGCATTATTTCAATTTAGAAATTAAATACATTCCACACATTCATGAGGTTAACTACCTCAAGTTTGACAAAAAAAGAAGTATGGGACTTATCTAGAAATGTACAAGAAACTCAAAAATTACAAAAGAAATAGGGGTTGCCATTTAAAATTTTAGGGGTAGGTGCCCTGGGGGTTAGGAGGTTGAAAATAATACGACAACAACTGCCTCAAAAGTTGTCCCCGTTGATATGTAAATTGACATGTTTCGCCAACTTTTGATACTGTTATTAGTTTAGGCAATATTAAATGCTGTTCGTTTTCAAATTGACACCGTGTATGTATCTCGCGTGTGTGGCGTTCTACCTCCTACTACATTTGTTGTGCGCAATTCGCGGGTAAAGCTATTCTTGGTGGACTGTAGATCGGAAGAGTTGGACGGTTGCCTGCAACATGATAATAGCTATTTAGTAAATAATACGATGCTGTAATTATAATAAATTCCTTCGGTTAATGATTCTATTTAAACTTATATAAGTAAAATAGTTATAATAAAGTCTGAATTCTTCTGAACACTTTTAGAATAAAGACCGATAACGGAAGAATGCATTTTACTAACGACTGATAAATCGTTAGTTTTATTTACATACAGTTAGTAATTATTATTAGTACGGGGATTTGCTTTTCAGCTAGTCTCGAAATTGAAACTTTCTTGTTTTGCTTTTTTTTTCTAGTTGCTTTTTTTTTCTAGTTGCTTTTTCTTTTTCTCTGTTGACCACATGTTACACACCGTGACCATGCGTGATCCTGATCCCTCTGAGTTAAAGTTAACTAGATGGCATACAGAACTAGTGAGTAACTAAAGTTAAAACGCAAGACGTAAAGTAAAAACAAAAAGAAGCATGACTTTTGAAACACAAACGATTAAATATAAATCAACCGCTATTTTTAAGGGCCGACGCTGTTTAAACGTACGAGTAAATACTATGCCATAATCAATGGCGCTTTATTGTAAAAAAATTATTACACTCGTAAACAGACACATTCTTTCTTTTTGCAAAACTCAAATGTTTTGGCGGTATGCCCAGAGTTATTTACAAGATCACCTACTCCACACCCTCTTTTTATGTATACCACTAATGTCTGTAACTTCGAGAGCAGATAATAAGTAATTTGTTAAAAAACGTTTATGTACAACATACCACATACCTACAAACATAGTAGTTGCAGTATTTGATTAATGAAGTACCCAATTTATCTAATAATAATAGGTAGTATCGTTCCTACCACTGTAGTAGTAAATTCATTTAACTTTTAAGGACTGAAAATAGTAAAGAGTCATTAACCCTTGAAATATCAGGACTGAAAAGTTTAGTTCATTTCGAGGCAATGCTGGTAATTAAAAACTTTCGCTGAAACAGTAAAATAGTGTCCACAACACGAAAAGTTTTGCTGACTTCCTACCCGCATCGACTATATCTACAGCCCAACCGAAAAAAAAAACCTAAATAACTACCATTCTTCTTGATAACTCGCAATCGATATATTATTTCTAACTTAATAAAATTAATGCCAAGATATAACCTTAATTTTTGCCGCGATTATTAGAGCTAAATTACGCTATTTTAACAAATTAAAACATTAGTTATGTATTTTTTTAATACCATTTAAAATCGGAAGGACTCACTCTAAAACATAACCTCGATTTTTTTAAATAATTCTATTACTTCTCAATTTGTTAATTAAAATATGATTGTTGCTATAATTTTGGTCGTTACTATACAGGGTGATTATTTAATCCTGACCATCACGTTTCATTAAACGGCTAAAGGAAATTGTGGTCTGCGAAAAGTACTATGTTTCTACAGTCTGAGAAATTAATTTGGCATATACATATGTGGATGGTGTCCCACTACGGTGGGCCTAGACAAATATCTCAAAAACCTTGAACATTAAACTTCTGACGACAAAAGTAAGTCTTTCTTGTAAAAACTGTGCCTAGTTCTTCTCCTGCATCTAATATAAGCGTGACTTTTATTAGTGTGGTCTCTGACAACATTTTTGACATTACTACAGCACGACTTTACGGTACAAGGTCCGACAAATGGTTGATAGAAAATCCTGTCCGAAGCACGCCTGATGCCGGCAAGTGTGAACGCTAACGAAAACCGAGTCGATGCTTGGCAGATATCGAGCAGATTGCTTGCACGGTATATGTGAATCGGCGTTTATGATATATCCTTATGTTGCTTACTGTAGAAATATTTAATAGTAGGTAGTGCACTTTTATTTCTTTTATACATGCATACACATCATATATTTTTTATTCACTGTGGAATAGCCAAATGGAATAAATTCAATAGCTCCATTATTATGCATTTTTTTAAAATAACAGACCAGAAAAAAACGAAAAATAAGAACAAAATACCCTACTTATACATTAAATATCAAAATAATATTATATATATATATATATCTGCCCATCGTACCATATAACAATAATCAAATAATAATTCATAATTTTATTCGGTCTATTCATGTAAAAGCATTAAGGTCTTGATAAATATTGAAGCCATAAATGGGATTGCAAGGAATACGATGTATATAGCACTTTACTAAATCATGGGTTACATTTTGACAATTGGGAGAGAACAAAGAAGTGTAGCTGGCCAGTTGTTTTTTTTTTCCAGTGCCATGAAGACAATACATACATTATTATGCATTTTTTAGAAAATCCTGAGACACATCAATTTCTAATTCTAAAATGACATCTTGCGACGTAAAAATGTCATCCCTAAATTCAACCCCTTTCAGGTGACACAAATTTTATTGCAGAAATTAACAAGAAAAAAAGATCGAGTTCGAGAAAAGAAGTTTCTCCAGCGTAGAAAATTCGTTACATTAAAATAAAACTTTTATAAGTAACCCTATTTGTCAATTTTAGGTTCTGAAATGCTAATAATAACAAAAAATAAATGTCTGTAATTGACGACATTCTTTACTATAAGATAAAAACTTACTAATAAATACGTACAATTTTTTGATTGACAATCGAACGACAGAAACGAGCAAGCAGCAAAAAAACAAACCTGAAATTTAAGTTGTCCATTATCAGCTTTAGTGAAATTACCTAGAAACGTGCTTGTCATTGTAACAGTAGTTAACAGTTATCAGTGTTAAACTTTTTGCTTTAGTTTTCGTGTTGCAATTCAGAGACATGGTTTACTTAACAGAAATGCATAAGATAACGATTCTGCAGATGATTGGTTACGGAAACAGAACACGAACGCAGGCCGAAGTTGTTCGCCTATTTCAAGAAAAATATACGGAGTTTGCTACGCCGCCGCTGGTTGGCGGGGCAGCAAGCTAAAAGAAAGGGAGACGGGACTTTGCTGGGGATAATATAACCTCTACGCGTGGTGGGTAGGCAGTGGTGAGTGTGCGCGGAGACAATTTGGCCGGCGGCTAGCTCACCGGAGATTGGGGGTGGAAACCCGTCTCCGATCCCCGCGCGGTACCACCAAGGTTATATTATCCGCCGAAACGAGAATTACAACAGAGGGTCGACACAAGCACAAAAGAGCAGAACAAGAGTAAACAAATGGGACAGTACTTTAATAAAAATAAAAACAATTAACAAATACAATATAACAAAAAAAATTCCCTAGTCTAGTGCCCAAGTTATCAAGGGATCGCCAAAAAGGGCCTAGTAGGCACGGGGACCCACTCTTAGGGGTAGGCCTAAGGGCCCGATCGGAGCGGTGGCTCTACTAATCTAGCGTCAGTGGTAATGACTAATAATGACACACGTCTGTAAATGATTCAAGAGAGTGTGCCCTAGTAAAATCCAGGTACATAAACCCGGGCCGGATGCTGTTCTGCAAGGCCAAGTACAAAGCGTGATTACGGGGGTGGATCTTATAAATCCCCCTTGGTATATATACCGCAGGTTTACAAATGTGTCTGCAGTGTTGGATGTCCCGATAGGGGTAAGGTTGCCAGCCCTACTGTGTCTCGGAGATTTAAATAGTATCTCTTAATTATAGGAAGCAATCTAGGTTAGAGCCAACCAAATAGGTTCTTATAACCTAAGCAGTGTCAAATAGAAATGATCGGTCTGACCGACAAGCCCAGGTAACGAATGTTAACTAAACGCCTACAATCTTAGCAATGACCTTATTTGGTTCCTGGTCCTAGATCCCTATGGGTACTTGAAGTCCGAAAGCAGCTGATGTTCGTTAGAGGTGCCCCCGGTCCCTGACCATGTGGTGGAAGTGAGGTTAGGTCGCTTCCGAAGCCGTGTGTGGGCCCCCAGAAAGGTGTCAGGTGTATAGCTAATGTAGGCTAGTGGCTAGTGTGACCGCAGGCGTGAAGCAGTGAGCTGCGCCCACAGGGCGAAGAAAAGCGATAGCGGCAGAAGCGGGTGTGACAGCAAGAAACAATAACAAAAAAGGGAAACAGAAGAAAGAGGCCTAGAAGTAAACATGCAGCAATTAGTCATGCAATTATATGCAGTGCATTTAAGTGTGTGTAAGCTTTTCCCTACCTTGGTAGTGGTGTGTGGCCTATAGGTGGTTATAAAACTGGTATATTTGCCGAGACAATACTCTAAAATCCACAAAGGTGCGTCCTCAAAGACAAATAAGAGTTATTGAGCTCAGACAAAAGAAGATTGACAAGAGAAAATAATCCGCAGAGCGTGATTCAGATGTCCCAGACACCGAAAATATCAAGTCTTTCTCGTTGCCGGAAAGGAAAATGACCTTTTTACCAGCTCCCCAGTTATTTAGGGAATTTTAAGAATAGCTGTCATGACAGGCCAGGTTCACCAACTGTATAAAAGGTAACTTTAATCCTACTGTTAGAAAGAGAAAGGTATATAGGATGGTTTACACCACTAGAAGGTAGAGAAAGGATAAGCATACTGGTGCTCTACTGCCTGAAAATAAAATTCTGTGCTGTTCACTTCTATTGCTAAATGAGGTTATTGAGCCGGTCAGTTTGATCCCGTAACAAGTTGCCGCCGATATCTCAAGGTACCGTAAGTAAAATAGAGAAGCAGTTTCGGGAACGTGGACATGTACGGCAGCTAAAGAAAAAATCCTCCCAATAAACTCAGTGATGATCAGAAATTGGATGTAAAGCTTATGCTTGAAGAAAATCCACATACGTCGAGTCGTCAAACAGCTTCAGCTTTAAATATTAACCATTCCTCGATTCTCCGCGTATTGACAGAAAATCAAATGCACCCATATAAACTGGTACCAACTAATGAGATCGTGGAAGACGATTTTGATAGACGAATTCTCTTTTGTGAACAAATGATGCAAATTATTGATGATAATACTTTACAAATAGAAAATGTTTTATTTTCGGATGAATCTACATTTACACTTCACGGCCCCGTTAGTCGCCAAAACTGTCGTTACTGGTCGAGAGAAAATCCTCAATGGATGTGGGAACTTCACACGCAAACCCCTCAGAAAGTTAATGTTTGGGCAGGAATAATTGGAGAAAATATCATTGGTCCCTTCTTCATTGATGGCAATTTGAATGGAGAAACTTATTTAGCGCTGCTCCAAAATAATATTGTACCTACGATGGCAAACTTGTATCCAGCTGAAGGAAATCCACAACTTCCAGGTAATGCAATATGGTTCCAGCAGGATGGTACACCAGCACATTACGGAGTCAATGTTAGAAAATATCTCCACACAATCTTTCCAAATCGCTGGATAGGGAGACGTGGTTCTGTAGAATGGCCTGCACGATCACCTGATCTCACGCTGTTAGACTTCTTCCTATGGGGATATGTAAAACGTATGGTCAACAAAACCAAACCCGACGATTTAGCTGACTTAAGAAGAAGAATAACACTTGCAATTAGGTCGATTACCCAGCAGATGTTAACTAACTTTAGAAGACATTTCTATTTACGTCTAGGATGCTGCCAAGATGCTGGAGGCATGCTTTTTCAACATCTGCTGCATTAATAATGATTTGTTTTTTATTTCATAGGAAATTCGTTACAAAATTTCATACTCTGGAGAAACTTATCTTTTTTTCTTGTAGAATTTCTGCAATAAATTTTAAAACCATAGCAGTTTTGACTAATGAACGAAAAGACCTTTCAAATGAAGTATCACACACACCTACTTCCAAATTGAAAATTTAAGGGTTGTATCTGTCACCTGAAGGTGGTTGATTTTACGTCGCAAGATGTAATTTTAGAATTAGTTCATAGTAGAACTTCTGTTGCCTCCTATGAATCAAGACCGAAGAGTTCGGCTAATTTCCAGCTGATGCTGGTAATTAAAAACTTTCCTTCCAACGAAGAAAAAATGTATTCGCGCCACGAGGGAATCCTTGCTGACTTCAGGCCCGCATCGACTACACCCCAGCTGGGTGAAAATAAAGTGCTAACGCCCCCCTCTCGGAAGTTCACCTCGCAGGAGAGGGCGCCACATATGCCCGAAGATCCCCCTTCGCACAACTCCTAACTCTTCTCTCCTAAAGTTTCCTAATGATCAGTTTGTTTGAGATTACTAAATGCCTATCAGATAAACGATATAAGTTTCGGGTTGAGTGAGCTGGAGCTACATGTATCTCTGGCTACTGTAAATGTAGTTGGGCAACTGCGGAAGTTTTTTCATGTGGTGGAAACTGATAGGAATACAGTTCAACGCCAGATTTGCATAGATATGTGAATAGTTTTAGCTACGTTTAAACGGTACTTACAGGATTTATTTTGGAAGAAATAAAAAGATACAAGCTGAGTCGGAAGGAACGTATCAAACTTGGAGGATATTCTACAATTGAAGATAAGTTATAAAAATTCAAATGTTATTTAATTTGTATTTGTTTTCAAGTTATAGTCCAACACATTATTTTAACATAATTAATTATAGCCGTCATGTAATAAGACGTAAGGTGGGCATACCAATTAGAATTTCAAAAAAATCTATGTTTTTTTCCATATAATGGTTGTATACCATTCCGAGAATATTCCTGTAAAATTTTAGAATGAAATTTGAACTCGTTCCAGAGTTATGGTACCTTTTATGACGAGCGCGCGTTAGGGTCGGCGCTGCAACTATACGAAAATACGAATATCGCTTTTTCTTTTTGTTGCCCCACTTTCAAGCTACTGGAAGACCTTGAAAGCTGGCAACATTGGGATGTTTTGAAAATATTGTATGAATGCGAAACCTTAAGTCAATGCTTTCTTATAATTTATTCCAGTTTGCTGTTCTACAAACTTTAAACGCGTTTTCCTACAACTTGTGTTTTTTCAACTTGCGTAGAAAACTACACAAAAACTATCCAACCGATCTTGCTGAAATTTTGCGCACACATTCCTTATGTAATTCGGAAGTGTATATACTTAACTGATTAAAAAAATATTTTTAAAAAAAGTATTTACTCATAACAAAAAACAGTTAAAAAATAGGTGATTTTTTAATTTTTCATAATTTATTTATTAAACAGGCATAATTTTAATATAGTTTAGGTATATATTCTGGAAAATAATGTTTATTTTAAGAATAAACTTTATTTTTATGTTCCAGATCAAAATTGCTGCCGTCGATTTCGACGCAGATTTCAAAAGGGGTTTCACGTATCGCTCTGTATATCCACCATTTTGAAAAAAGTGATGAATAAATTTTTTTATGAAAACTGCAATTTGTAACTTGTGTAACAATATCCTAAATTTTCAAAAAAATCTTTCCATTATTACTACCTTAAAAAATTCCTGAAAATATGCCTTTCTAATTGGTATTCCCCCCCTTAATAAGTGGTACCTACTATTTTTTGCATACTCCAAAATTAATACAACTCATTGTATAAAATTGATATACAGAGATATTGTTACACCTTTTTATCTTAAGATAACATTTAGATGTCAACAGAAACCCAATATTTCAGGAGGTATGTATGTAGAAAACTTAAAATCATGTATAGCTACATACAAGGTGTGTAAATTAAGTAATCGTAGCGCCAGATCTAGCAACACTGCGAAGAGGGGACTTGGAAGGGCGATAGGTTAACATGTAACATACAATTCAGTACATGTTTGAACTTGTCAGAGTCATTTGTTTGTTCTTTGAAACTGTTTTCGTAAACCGTTTTTTTTTTCTACTGCTTTTTTGAGTGACATTAATTTTGAGCAACGGTATGCTATCAGGTTTTGCTTGGACACAGCGCAACGGATACTTTTGCAAAACTTCATGCCTACGGAGATAATGTTTTTTTCAAGAGCCCACGTTTTTAGGTGGTTTAAGGATTTCTCAGAAGGAAGGGAGTCGATTGAAGATGAAACACGCAGCGGAAGAACTTCATTCACCTTCAAGAACCGATGAAAATGTCGACAGAAAACGGGAACTTGTGCGTTCAGATCGTCAGTTGACCGCAGGGATGATAGGGGAAGAGTTAAATTTGAATCACATCACTGTTCATCAGATATTGACTAACGAATTGGGGATGGGAAAAATCTGCGCAAAAATGGTTCCAAAAAATCTTTCGCAGGAACAAAAGGACATCAGCAGAGAAAGGTGTCTTGACTTTTTGGAATGGATTGAAAATAATTTCCATTTTATAGAACCTGCCATTACTGGTGATGAGATTTGGGTGCTTGAGTACGACCCAGAAACCAAATGCCAAAGCATGGAGTGGCACACTTCAAGCTCTCCAAGACCCAAAAAAGCAAAAATGAGCAAGTCGAAGATCAAATGCATGCTGATTTGCTTTTTTGATAGCCAGGGAGTTGTCCAAAAAGAGGTTCTTGGAAAACTTCTTGTTCTTGGAAAGAACAATTGGATGTTGCATCACGACAATGCGCCTTATCACACAGTCATTTCTGTAAACGAGTTTTGTAAAAACATTACTGTGGCTCCTCAGCCTCCTTATTCGTCTGACTCGGGTAATTGTGATTTTTTTTCTCTTCTCGAGATTGAAAAATCACCTCAAGGGACGTCATTTTAGGACCATAGAAAACATTCAAACGGCTGTAACCGACCAGCTGAAGGCTATTCCAGAATATGAGTTCCAGCACCGCTATGAGGAATGGAAAAACCGTCTCCAGTGCTGTGTGGCTTCCCAAGGAAGTTATTTTGAAGGAGACAATACTGAATTATAATTCTATTCGAATAAAAAAAAATAAAAAACCTGTCTCATTACTTAATTTATACACCTCGTAAATATAATACATACATGTTAGTTATTATTTTCAATACACTTGTGATTTATGGGTAAGCGAATTAGTAGTTTATTCAATTAAGTAGTTTCATTAAAATAAAAATCGCGTTTTTAAAGTTAATATGAGTGTTTAAACTGTCATATTATAAACAACTCGAGATGAAGAAGAAAGTATTGTAAAATTAAGGAGACACAAATCGATTAGAAAAACAATGGCCGCCTTTCGTAGACGAAGCAGATGAAGAACAAAGATGAATATTTTATTAAAAACTTTCTAAACTTAAACTAAACTTTAAAAAGTTTTTTTTTAATTAGTTTTTACTCACAAGAACTAACATTGAAATAATAGTATTAACGTAATATTTTAGGTTCACATACAGATGTTAGATGAATTACCAAAAGAGAAATTCATTATCTATTTGTATTTTTTTATAATCAGTAATTCTGTATAAAATAAAACAAATATCAGTAATATTAAAAAAAAAATCACAAACCGGCAATACATTTCTTTAAGAAAGTCTGCGTAATATTTTATTCTTTATCTTTTGTAGGTCATCAAAAAAGGTTTTTTGACGGGGACTACCTGAAAAAGTATGTTCCCATCCAAAATATTTATATTACTAGCTAATATTGTCCAATCTATTATATATTAGTATCAATCAAATCAACTTGTTTCAAACTATCACTCAATAAATTACCAGGTTATTGATTTATTAATTTGCTGACTTAACGAAATATGCAACGATCTATTTGGAAATAGACATTACGTTAATAGAAAAGCAATGAGTATATAAATTATGTTCTCTGTGTAAAAAAAATATGTAAAATTATTACAGCATCATTATTACAGCATCCAATGAGATATTTATAGTTATATGCTCATAGTCATAATATTATCCCCATTATCCTATAAGCGCTAAATTTACACTTTGATTTATTTAGCTGAACATTTCATTTAATTATTCGTATATCAGCTTTAATTCATCCAGCAGCTATTTATGCAGTAATTCATTTAATCAATTAGTGCACTCAACTCAAAAATTAAGCTAACATGACGTTATTTGCGTCCCTTTGATAGGATTAAAACATATTTACAATTGTATCATTAAAAATGTATGGTAAAAGTGTAGGTAAATCATTTTAAAACAAGTTGTAAAGGTTGTAAAGGAAATAGGAAAATTGATTCTTCAACTTCAATGAGTTTTACTTGATCCTTTTGGTGCCGATGCGACGGTTACATTATTTATCTTCTATTTCCATTTTATTAGTTATATTGTTATGCTGCAGTAGTTTAAAAACGCGTTTAAACTTTGAGGTGATGGTGATTGTTGTTACATAAAATTAACACTATTTACTAGTGTTTAAAAAAAAGACTTTTTTTTTTCTCAGGGAACATTGAAAAATCTTCAGAGTATCCCCCAGAGAAAATGACCCTGTTAAAATATGAACCCTTAATATTAATATTTAGAGGTGGCAATTCTCAATTCTCTACTTCCCATTTAAATAACATGGGAATTTTTTTCTGAACTTTGGACTTTTATTACTCAAGGAAGAATCGCTGGATAGTGATACTCAATATAGTTTTTTGTAGGAAATTAAGCGCTCTATAAAAAAAGGTCTGATTGAAGATTTGCGTGAGGCAAGCCGTTTCGGAGATATTAAGCCTCAAAATTCAGAATTTCGAAATTTGCTTAAAAATGATCGCCATGTCATATTTACCATCCTGAATTTTGAAATTCTGACATAGGGATCGTGATTAGCGACCCCGAAAACCCCTAGTGTACAAAGTTTGAGGCAAAATAATCGAAAAATTTGAAATTTGATTTGTGATGGTGGCCATATTGGATCCGCCATCTTGAATTATGAAATTCTCACATCAGGATCGTGATCAGCGACCCCAAAAACCCCCAGAGGACTAATCATTTTCAAAATCCTTCTTTTGCGCCAATGATCCCGCAGGTGGTAAAAAGGGAGAAATATCACCCTTTGAATTTTGCCATATCTAGTTATTCTAACCTCAAAAATGATACAATTGTTCTAAATTGTTCTCATTGCTTTTCCTTCAAGTACACGTCTCGAATGAACGTTTCTATTTGTTTTTAAATAGTATAAAGGACGATAACATAGCTGATATTTCGAAAAAAAAGAATCTTGAAAAAATTGCATTTTTTAATAGTTTTTGTTGAAAATTGAAGGTTACATCAGTCTTTTTTTGTAAATTCTAAATGATTTCATTCGAAAGAGCGACCTCGAAAACATAGGAATACATGGTTTTAGTTATTTTTTCTTTATGTTTTCTATCAGTAATATGAACTTCTAAGTTCATGTCTCTTGACAGTGCACTTAAGGGCGTTAAAGGGTTAAACAGTTCATTTTTTGAGGCTTAATAACTCTGAAACGGCTTGCCTCACGCAAATCTTCAATCAGACCTTTTTTTATAGAGCGTTAAATTTCCTACAAAACTAACAAACTATCTTGAGCATCACTATCCAGCGATTCTTCCTTGAGTAATAAAATTCCAAAGTTCAGAAAAAAATGTTCCCATGTTATTTAAATGGGAAATAGAAAATTGAGAATCTCCACCTCTAAATATTAATATTAAGGGCTCATATTCTAACAGGGTCATTTTCTAGGGATACTCTGAAGATTTTTCAATGTTCTCTGAGAAAAAAAGATAGTCGGCTTTTTTGAAACACTCTACTATTTACCATATATTTGACTTCATCTGGCATGCCATATTTACTGCTCAAATTTTAACTGTTCAGATGAGTCATAAACACAAGATCGAGTAGTCCTGGATGAGCACGCAGATTCACTGCGAGGTCAAGAGCGAGCACTCGACCTACCAGGTCGAAAAAAATCTCCGTCAAATTTCAAGATTTTTACTTAAAATTTGAAAAGATCATTCTTAAAATTGATCGAAAAGAATATTTTTCTTACCGTCACAGAGTTTTTCCACCTTCATCACAGGGTCGGACAAGCTCATAAAATTATATACGTATAATAAACAGATGTCTTACTTTGTTAACAAAGTGTAATGGCGCTCCGTTGGGTCTCTCGGACATTAGAAATGTTTTACCTTATCCAGATTAATTTAATTAATCTGAAGCAGGTAAATCAGGTTTCTTTCTTATTAGTTTTTCGGGGTTTTTTTGGCATTAATCATACATTAAACTTGTATATTTAACCAAGATTTAACCGAGATACGAGAATGTTCTCGTAACTCCATGGTGCTCCTTTTTAACATATTTTTTTTTGTAGTAAAATTTGAACCAAAATGACGAGCGAGTTGAAATCTACCAAAGTAGCAATAACTTACAGAATGATTACTGACACTCAACATGAAACAAGATATTCTAGAGCTGATTTTGTAATGTGTTTCGGCATTACAAAAAATAAATTCTCCCCACACTGCCATTACGTTTTCAATTACAATTTTTCACGCTGAAAAACAATTAAGACCAACAACTTCTTAGCCCTCTTATTGCATTCTGTAGTTATTACTTTAATTAAGTAACTGAGTGCACCGGCCCTCCCCCTCCCCCATCTTAAATTAATTCTTGAACGCAGATGAGCTATGTTGACCACCTTACGGTCTCCAGAGATGGCATTCATTATAACGGAGAGAAGAGGGCCAGAAATTAAATTATTCTGATTCGTTAACTGGGAAAATCCGAACGGGCTTGCAGTTTTGCTGTCCCTCTTGATTTCGTTCCAGTGGCGTGCTCGAGAAAAATTTGGAATCAATAAGTATAAAGTAAGTTCTAGTTCGATACTGTTGTCTTTTTGAATAGATAACGTAGACATTTAAATTTAATTTTGTGAAATGTATTGCTATGAAACCATATTTAGGTGAAAATATAATAAACATGCAGTATCTTTTTTTTATTTTTATGACCTCATATGATCATATGAATATATCATATGAGGTCATGAAAAATGATCATATGAATATATCGGCAAGTAAAAAAAGTCACTATCAGTATCGTATTTACTTCAGAAGCTTTCAAAATTTGTGTACGTATACATATGTAAACTGTAATAAAAGTTCTTTATCACTAGATAAACCAAATATTACTCAAGAGTGTAAAAAAATATAAATCTGAAAGGTCTTAAAAACAAATTCGCTTATTTTAATCGAGATGTGTAGATGTGCGCTTCAAAAGAAAACACACAGTTGATGCACACATTTTTTTAACTTCAATATATTGAAGTATTAAAATCTCATTTTTACAAAAAAAAGGACATGCAGTATTCTAAAAGTATAATCAGAATATTATTTGAACTTAATTACAATTAAAACTTTAAAATGATGCAAAATGTACATTCTTCTTGAATAATTACATCTAAACAACATACTGGTATTGGTACGAAGGCGACCGAATTATTATTGTTTAATTAGTACAGTGTTACACAAAATTCTAATATAATAATTATATTAAAAATACACTCTCAAGTCATGTTTCATAGCAGTCTTTTTTTTCTGAAGATGGTCTAATTAGGAATAAACAGAAACGTAACTTCAACGATCTAATGATTTTTATTCTTTTTGTGCTTTACAAAATTTTGTGAAATTCCGATAAAATAAAGAAAAAACATTTCTAATAATTTGTTAGATAGAACTGTCTAAGCAATTATTTTGTATCAATTGTAACTAATTTAAAAACATATTAAATCTTAATTGCATAGATTTTACTACACTCTATTCGAATTTATGCACCACTACCACCTGTAATAAAGGTGAAAATACACCGTTAGTTATTTTTGTAACAATATTAAAATTCTTTTATTTTTACAGTTTCTATATATATATATTTTATTGATATAAGGTCATAGTATACCAAACATTTTTTTTAAGTCTTATTGGATAGAATTTTCAAAGAAACCGTCGTTTTTAAATCATTGTTAATCAATTTTGTTTTTCTCTTATTACTAACGCGGGACGAATAAATTAATCTCTGATAAATGAAAAATAAATCCTATTCGCACGCCAATGGCGCAATAGGACAATCCCTCTGCAGGAGATTCGTCTAATTGGGCGGCTCCGTTCGCAAATGGGCGTCAAAATTACAAAACTGCACTTTTGTCAAATTGAAACGGCGACAAACGAAGTGCGAGTCGTTTTATAGTCAACAGAACCCGCTTCTGGGTATATGGAGTCAGCTCTTCTAAACTGCGGAAACTTTGTAACACTATTATAGTGTTACACTACTACTATTATAGTGTTACACTACTACTATTATAGTGTTACCACTATAATAGTGGTAAACTGTAGTACGTAATATGGTATGTACATTTAACCGCTTGTTTTATTTTCGGAATATAATGTAAAATTATATTCTATAAAAATGCGAGTAAGTATATATGTAGATAATAAGCGTACTTTAAAATATCTAATTTTAGCCAGACCGTTACAATTGTTGATGGGCAGTTAAAATGGGTTTGATTATCATTTTGAATACTTGAAAGCCATTACCAAATGCCTGACATATGGAAATAGTCATTGTACACATTGTAGTTAGTAGTCGCAAATACAGATACCTAATTGTATATTAATATATTAAACTATTAGCAGGAAAAGTTAGTCTGCCAAACTACTTTACTAAATACACAAGTCCTTTTAGGGATGTGAAATGTTTGAAAGTTTTAAATAAATTGGTAGAGTCTTCGAAGTTCTCCAAGTTCTTATAAAATGTTCCTTTCTTACCAAAAAGTTTTTGAAACAGATGCCTTTAAATAATATTATTTAACATCGAATTTTAATTGGATATGTGAAAATAGTAATACAAAATCCAGTTACAAAATAGTGGCCTCACTAGGTGGATAACTGGTACATTTTAACCGTAATGTTAAAATTAAGTTTCCTAAGTACATAATTTTACAAATGAATACTTTCAACTATTTAGATCCTGTAAAGCTTTGAATTTTTACACATAAACTTATTTGACATAGTGGATAAACTGAACACAATAAAAATTTTAGTTATTTGGCGGAAATGACAATCACATATGTGCCAATGGAACACTTTGCATTTTCTAATTTATTTTAATACAGAGAGTGGAGAACCATATATACTTACGGATTTTCAAAAATGAAATAGGGGTGTCTGCAGATTTTTTTAAAAAACTTCAAAATATCATCAAAACAGCAGATGGGTGCAAACAACCTCACATGATACCTAATAATGTAATCATTGTAACATACCTCATACCATACCTCACAATGATTACATTGTGAGGTATCATGTATCAAATGTAAGTCTACAGTCTCTTCCAAATTAGTTATGCATGCATTGGTATCTCGGCTACTGTTGTAGATAGAAAGATGGTTGAATGGGAAAAGTTTTAGAGGATTTTATTACCTTTTCGGCTTTTTTCGATTTATATGTAAGCGTTTTCGCCATGGCATATATTTTCAATTACAGTACACACTTCAACTTACAGTATTAGGACACAATTATAGTATTAGGACACTTTTTTAAGATGCTTTTTTTAAGAGAGAGAGAGACATTTTAAATAAAAAAATTTTTGTTCTTGTCTATTCAATTCTTGAATACTCAATATTCGAATATTAATTTCTTTAGATAATTAAATTAATTAAAGAATTAATAATTAGAAATTAATTAATTAAAAATTAATTTAATTAATTTTTTCTGAGCTTTAATTTTTCGATTATTCGAAAAATTTGGATTCGAGATTTTTTCAAATAACTGCGAATGTTCAAATATTCAAAATTACGAATATTTGAATATAAATTATTAGCCCTAATTTTCCATTGACAAGTAACTAAATTTAAAATATAAAAATATAAAGGTTTTACAAGGTTCAAGTTAGGAAACGTTTACATGAAATGGATAACGGACGGAAACAACCAATTTTCTTGCATAAATTCCCCGTATAATAAACATTATCGCATGATTTTCAGTCATAACATGAAATTTGGTCGGCTACAATAAATCCGCCATCTTGAATTTTAAAAATCTATCCTAAAATTCGTGATGAGCGACCTCAAAAACCCCCCTATACACATTTTCTCGTAATTTTGAAGTATTTTATGAAATTTGGTCGGCCATATTGGATCCGCCATCGTGAATTTTGAAAATGTAACCTCAAATTCGTGATCAGCGACCTCAAGAACCCTTGTATTTATATTTTCGGGACAATTATACCATTAGACATTTGAATTTTTTTAATAATGTTCATAATTTATCAAATAACGTTCATTTTTTTACATATTGATATCTTGAAGAGGTTAGGTTAATTCTAAGCAAAATAAAAAAAAAATCTAGTTATAGTTTAGATATTTTGTGCACTTTTGGTTGTGCGTTGGCATCGATTCAGTAACTTTATTGATGCGAAAAAAAAAATCACAAAAAAAAAACAAAACGTAAAATGTTTTGTTATTTTTTAATTTAATATGCGCCATATTGGTTTTTGGAGTCATTATTATGCAATTCTGACTGCACAAAAAGAGCGACCTCAAAAATAGTAGAATATTTATATTTGGAATTTTTTTACTACAGAAAATAAGTCTCAAACATCGTATGAAAATTATGCTCTTCTGAGCTTAATGGGTTAAGCGGTTTTTATTTGTCTCCTGTAAAATTACATTTTGTCATATTGGAGAGATTCTCAGCTCGGCGACGATATGCAAGAAAATCACATATTCAACATATTTAAAAATTTTACGTAATGAGATAAACGGACGAAAATTAAACTTATTGGAAACTTCAGAGATTAATAAAAGAAAAAAACTGATATTCTGTTAAATGGTCAAATTGAAATTAATTTGGTTTCTTTGTTAAAACTGATTTTAGATGCACATAAATTTTGCATTGTAAAAATTAGTCACAGTACTCAATAATATAGATAGTCACATGGATGAAACAAAAGTGAAAATTTAAACCGCTGATTCGTTTTTTAATTGGTGGTGCTTATATTCTCCGTTTTTTTTTTTTAAATTAACATAAATGAATCGATCAAGTCAATGCGTATACCAAAAACGAATACGCGCAGATATTCCAATTCCTGAACGTAATTCCCCTCATATTACGCCGTTAAGGTGGGCAAACAGTCGTCAAGGCGAAATTTATTATGAGAATTGAGATTGAAAAACTTTTCGCTAAAGAGGCCCCTCTTCGGCGTCCCCGACAGTTCCACGAGAAATTTATAAGCGTCCGGGGGACCGAAGAGGTGAATTCACTTTATTAACTTGTAACAATATTTTAAATTGAGTTGGGAAGTGCAATAGACGGAGGGAGAGGAGCGACGATAAGTGCGCCACTTCTGCCCGTGTGCGATTCTCTTCACGGAGACGGGCTATGATAATACACCTGATGCAGTCGAATATACCTTGACGACAAGGCGATTCCACGAATGCGCTTCCGATTACCGTAAGTTCAACTGAAATTACTTGTAATTGCTTGTTTGGAGAGTGCGGAATTTCATAAAAGCTTTGGCTGGGGCGGGCGCTTGAAGTTCTTTCTTCAGCGTCGAAAAAATAATATAAAACTGGATGTTTTGGAATGAAAGGTATCTAAAATTATTATAAAGACGACATCAATCAGGAGTGCATTTTTGAACAAATTCTGGAGAGTTCAGTTCCGTGTATATTTTCAAATTACTGAGAACCATGTCCATTGTTTACATTGAGTAAT
Source organism: Aromia moschata (assembly GCA_029963805.1). Lineage (NCBI taxonomy): Eukaryota > Metazoa > Arthropoda > Insecta > Coleoptera > Cerambycidae > Aromia > Aromia moschata. Next base: position 62,469 of record JAPWTK010000654.1, read on the forward strand.
CACCCCTTTACTATTTTATTCTATGACCTTATTGGAAAAATGTTTTTCTGTAGGCTACACACATATGGGTTGCCGTCAAATATAATAAAAATATACTAGATTGGTAAATGTACTTAAGGGGGTTGTACACACTTATTTTTTTTTTTTTCAAAACATCGATTTTTTTTGTTTTTGCAGTTGTATGTAATATTTACCTATACAAATAATATAGAAACTGACTTTACCCTTAAGGTAGTACGGTTATGAAAGCAATATTTTAAGAAGTCCTCAAAACTTGGAATATAAGTCATTATAGGCATATAATGCATAATACACAAATCATTCGTACTCAATAATTATAAGAATAATTGATTTGTTTATTAGTACCAAAGTTAAAAAAAATAGTATTTAATTTTCGGATAATAAGAAAAATTCCATAACACTCCCAAAACTTATGTAAAGTAAATGACAGATTACTAAGACTGTCTAAGGTTTTAAAACTATTAATTATATTTCTTTCATCTTCTTCACCTTCATCACCACAAAAAAAAAAACATAATTTTACTGACTCCTCGCCGTGAACATAATTTAATAACATGATCAGCGAATAGACACTTTATAGTAAATATTCCTTTTCATCCTAGAAGTTGTATAGAAGTATTTGTAAGTAAAAACGTAAACATAAAAAGTAACAATGACGTGACGATTTTAGTGTCCTGCTTCCACCGCAACAAAAACTGAACTACTCGATTAATTTCCTCAACAAACTCCCATGCAATGCAATTAATCGGCCACTGTGACAAGTTTTGTCCAATCGGGCGATGCCTTATTCGTTACCACGTAACTTCCACAGAAAAATCATTTTGAACATGAAATGTTTAACGTGTTTATTTATCAAATTAATAGTGAAACCTTATCAACTGGAGCACGCTCAGCAGGCGAGCTGTATGTTGTCATGTTACGTGTCTGACTACAGTAACAGGGTAATACGGTTAATTTTGATTCGGTGCGACAGTTTCCTTTAAAAACGCCATAAATCGTGTATCACAGCTAGTCGGGAGATCTCGACGATTAACATGCGAACCGGAGTCAAAACGCTGGTAACATATGGAGGATTTTAATAAGAAAATGTTATTTAGTATTAGTTCAACTAGTATAATAAAATATTGTCATATCTTACCATCTATTGTAATCATAGGAGTACTATTTTTTGTTTTTAAATTAGATGCAAAAAATGAATACGAAACATGTATAAACAAATACAGTGAAAGCTTTCCTTACGGACAGCTCCAATATGCTGACATTTCTATTAATCGGACTAATGTTTTGGAACCAATTTTTTGCCTATACTATTTCCATATAAAACATATTCCGATAAGTGGGCGCGCTTTTAGAGGAGGAGAATATGCGCTTAAACTATTTATCTTTTAAAAATGTGGTCTTTCCCACCCAGTATATTCCCAAAATTAAAAAAAAAAAACTAAGCTGAAAGTTGTTTCCCACTGTCCGAGACCTTTAAACCTTTTCGTAAAAAAATGAATATTTATGCAAGTGTGAAAATAATTATCAGCATAACTGAAAACTTTTTTGAATTCTGAAATAAAATTTTCGAAAATGGAATAAATTCAGTAGCTCCATTTTTATGCATTTTTTTAGAAAATCCGGAGACTCGTCAATTTATAATTCGAAAATGACATCTTGCGTCGTAAAAATGTCATCCCTAAATTCAACCACCTTCATGTGACAGCTACAACACTTAAATTTTCAAATTGGAGGTAGGGGCTTGTTATTACTTCATTTGAAAGGTATTTTCATTCTCTATAAAAAACTGCTATGGTTTTAAATTTTATTGCAGAAATTAATAAGAAAAAAGGTAAATTTCACCAGCGTAGGAAATTCCTTACATTAAAATAAAACTCTTATAAGTAACACTATTTGTCAATTATAGGATCTGAAATGTTAATAATAACAAAAAATAAATGTCTGTATTTACCGACGTTCCCTACTATAAGATAAAAACTTACTAATAAATATGTACAATTTTTTGCTTGACAATCGAACGATAAAAACGGGCAAGTAGCAAAAAAAAAAACAAACCTGAAATTTAAGAAGTTGGCCATTATCAGCTTTAGTAAAATTAACTAGACACGTGCTTGTCATTGTAACAGTAGTTAACAGTTATCAGTGTTAAACTTTTTCCTTTAGTTTTTGTGTTGCAATTCAGAGATATGGTTTACCTAAAAGAAATGCATAAGATAACGATTCTGCACATGACTGGTTACGGGGACAGAACACGAACGCAGGCCGAAGTTGTTCGCCTATTTCAAGAAAAATATACGGAGCTGCCGCCGATATCTCAAGGTACCGTAAGTAAAATAGAGAAGCAATTTCGGGAATGTGGACATGTACGGCAGCTAAAGGATAAACCTAAATAAATAATAAATAAACTCAGTGATGATCAGAAATTGGATGTAATGATTATGCTTGAAGAAAATCCACATACGTCGACTCGTCAAACAGCTTCAGCATTAAATATTAGCCATTCCTCGATTCTCCGCGTATTGAGAAAAAATCAGATGCACCCATATAAAATGGTACCAACTAGTGAGCTCGCGGAAGACGATTTTGATAGACGAATTCTCTTTTGTGAACAAATGATGCAAATGATAGATGACAATACTTTACAAATTGAAAATGTATTATTTTCGGATGAACTTACATTTACACTTCACGGCCATGTTAATCGTCAAAACTGTCGCTACTGTTCGAGAGAAAATCCTCACTGGATGAGGGAACTACACACGCTAAACCCTGAGAAAGATAATTCCAAAATGTTCCTGTTCCAAAATAATGTTGTACCGACGATGGAAAACTTGTATCCAGCTGAAGGAAATCCACAACTTTCAGGTAATGCAATATGATTCCAACAGGATAGTGCACCAGCACATTACGAAGTCAATGTTAGGCAATATCTCTACACAATCTTTCCAAATCGCTGGATAGGGAGACGTGATTCTGTAGAATGGCCTGCACGACCTGATCTCACGCCGTTAGACTTCTTCCTATGGGGGTATGTAAAAAGTATGGTCTACAAAACCAAACCCGACGATTTAGCTGACTTAAGAAGAAGAATAACACTTGCAATTAGGTCGATTACCCCGCAGATGTTAACTAACGTTAGAAGACACTCCTATTTATGTCAAGAATGCTGCCAAGATGTTGGAGACATGTATTGTGAACATCTGCTGCATTAATAATGATTTGTTTTTTATTTTAATATAACGAATTTCCTACGCTGGAGAAACTTTTTTCTTGTTAATTTCCGCAATAAAATTTAAAACCATAGCAGTTTTGAATAGAGAATGAAAAGACCTGTCAAATGAAGTATCACAAGCCCCTACTTCCAATTTGAAAATTTAGGGGTTGTAGCTGTCACCTGAAGGGGATTGAATTTAGGGATGACATTTTTACGTCGCAAGATGTCATTTTAGAATTAGAAATTGACGTGTCTCAGAATTTTCTAAAATAATGTATAATAATGGAACTACTGAATTTATTCCATTTGGCTGTTCCACACTGTATAAAAAATATGTAGGTATGTATAGTTTGCAAGTATCTGAAGAAGTCACGAGCAAAACTTAGAGCATCATTTCGTTAAATAATGATTATTTTCCAAACTCACTCCAAACTATTATTGCCTCTCACAATTGATTTCCCCTAATCGAATAAAAATTTGGAAAGCAGACCGCTCGAAAAAGTTTTCCAATCTGAATTCATATCCAGGGTCGCCTTTCCCTGCTAGTTTTTAATGTTTGCGAAACACGCGACGTCTACCTACCGTTTCTGCTTAGACAGAAATTGTCGGCGGTGTAATTGTAAGAGTAAACGTCTAGACGCTTATAAATCTTAAGCCCAGATAGCCTCCGCGCTACATTTTATTGCCGCAATAACTAACAGCTGCGTTAATTGAATCCGCCAATAAAAGGCGTAACTCGTACTACTGATTTTTCAGCCGGAAGTATACGTTTTGATCTGGGGAGGCAATTAAACGAACACCACCGTGTCTCAAAATTGCAACGGTTTTTATCGAGGTCTACAACTAAAAAAAAAAAAAAACGTACGCTATGAAGTGTCGAACAGCTTTTCATCGGTTCTAAAATCTTCATTTTTTAGTTTGGGTACAACTTTGAGCGAAAGTAATTTTAAAAAATCCATCTGTAGGTGATAAAATACTTGTATAGCGTTATTTTTTATTACTAGAGTTCGGAAATTCCGACTTACCGCACGTAAAAACGCATTTACCTATTCAGCGTTCCCGCATGAGACTACCGCGCAGACGTGAGTCCCGGGACATCGAAAAGTATCGGTCAGTGGCGTGGGTATGCAGGGGTAAGAAATACACGCGTATATAATTTACAAGGCGCCTAAGAATACGGTTTATACTTTAATATCATTCGAGTTTTTTAGCGTCGAGCCCTGCATTGTAGCTCAAATTTTCGAACATTATTTATTACATTCGCAAATCTTCATAGTTTAGATCTCACCTCGAGAAGATTTCAGTCTACAGTGAAATAGAAAATATATTTTGTTATGTAATTCTCACACATTTTTTACAGGATCTTATTGATATATTACGTGTAATATGTTGCCACATATAAAGTGCTCGTCCGTAAAGATAGGTTCGACTCATATAATTTTTAGGTTAAATTTTGAACTGCAGTAATTCAAAGGATAAAATCGATCGATTATGATGTGTTTGGCAACAATAGAAAATGTATTTCCTTCCAATTTATACTTCTTAAAAGAACTTATATAGAGAATATATTTTACAGAATAGGTTCACAACATCTTAAGATGAATAATTGGAGTTTCCCGTCGTACCTCCAGATGGATTTGAGAACATTTTGATCTGTTTTTTAGAGCCTTTCCGTTTTTTTATTTATTGATTTTCGCTCTTCGAAGGATGATGTGGTTTAAGGAACTAATTTTAAGGAACTCAACAGTTGTATTTGTATATGGATTAGTATCCAAGTACAGCAATGTTCTGCCCTGTCTATGTTTTCTTTGCTAAGAAAAATGTCACTTGGGTTGGTAAAGGAAAAAATGTCAATAAACCTATTTGAATCTTTGGCGGCGAGCGAATTATCTTTGTATTTAAAGACTTTATTTCAATGAACGAATTTTGATTAACCCGAATTTTTTCAACGAATTTTGATGTGTACGAACATTTATAATGCACTCTGATTTTGTTTTTATTGATATACGTTCAATATACGTATACTTCGAGCTAGCGAAAAAGCCTAGTGCGTTCGGCTACGAACGAGAGGTAAGTAATGTTCTGCGGGTATTCAGCGAAACTTTAAATGTGACAGTTCACGTGTAAACTGTGATAGTTGGACGAGAACACGTGACGTATTGTACTTAGTCAATTGGACTCCATAATTCCACAATTCTATACCTTTTTTTGGACGTCTGACTTTGGATGCAATACCTAGGTACTTCGCTTTTTTTGTACTAACCAGAGGCGTAAAATTGAAATATTAATTTTAACCAAATGATTACAATCTAAAAAAATAAAAATAAAATAGATTCAATCAAATAAAATAGCTCGACACTTCTTAAAGCTGAAAGCAATTTCCACAAGGCACGGCCACAGGTATGTCAATTTTTTTCTGTAAAAATTTGTGTGTTTATTCTGTACTTGTGCTGATTTATATGAAATTCAAATTTCCATAACTCTAATGGAGATCAAAATTTCAATACCCACAATAGAAATATACACACACAGTAATCACTGCCCCCATGTTCCCTTAAGAAGAAAATAAAAAGAAGTCCAAATTCTACAAGCCACCGTTGATTCAGTAATTTGTATGTTTAAAACTATTTTTTGAAAAATACTCCTTATGTGAAAAAAACACGAAAAAGAAATTCAAAATTTTCTTTTATACCTTTAATTTTTATTCGTGTGTAATAATTCTAGATAATATTTGACGTCAACAAACTACGCAATAAAATATATTAATATTAAGTTTAACAAATAAATAAAATGTAAAAATAAGCTTTAAACCATGCATAAATAATACATGAAAAACATAACACAAAACAGATAGATCACATGCACTAACTTTAAATATTAATTGTAGCCTATTGTAACTTTTGTTGCCTGATGATGGTCATTTAGTGACCGAAACCGGCAGCAAGTCATAAATAAAGAATTTGTGAGAAAAAAGGCCCCCCTTTTCATTTCTTTCCAATTGAAAAATGAACTCACATTTTGCCATACTCCAAAGAATAAATAATATAATATTTAAAATACAATAATATGTACATGTATTTTTAATTACCCGACGCATAACTATAATTAGGAAATTGCGATAAAAATTATACCAAATAGTGAAAAGCACGAAGGACATATTTTGGCAATTTCAGCATATGTATAACTATGGGGTTAGTCCGACTAACCCTGTATACCTACATCAAACTAACTAAACCGACAATACAATCGCTAGAATTATTTTATTATTTTCCTGCACCCCCGTTTTATCCCATCAAAATGCCATTTATATGAACGGCTTAGTCCCGGTTTTGCCAATGCAACCGTTCGAATTTGATGTATAATCGTTAATAGCTAGAATTATCGCCACTTATCCGCTTACGTTAAACCCTAATAATTCCAATTAACGCTTAAAAATACATGCAACATCGTTTCGAATTTATGGGGATATCCGATAGCATATAAATTATAGCCCAATATAAATTACAGAAATTATTTATATCACTTACCATTCTGTATTGTGTGGATGCAGAATGTTGATAGTTTTGGCGTTTTTATCCTTACCTGAAACAAGAATAATAATTATTGGTGATTGTAAATAAATTAAGTTACCATTGTATATTACTGGGAAAACATCAAACTCGTTAGATAATTACGAAAAATATAGTGTTATAAAGTTTATTATTCAAGGTTTTTTATCCTATATAATTTCAGTTTTTTGAAAGGTACAAATGAAAGGTTGTTAGAAAAACAAATATACAGTTTGTGTAAAGCCGACATCGGCCAGTTGTGAAAAAGGACAAATGCTACACTTCTCGTTCTAACAACAAGCACAGGTGGTGAGAGGGCTGGTCTTATCCCCTCACTATCTTCGATGCGTATGCGGTTGCTTCTTATCTGTCTCTCACTTTTGTTTGTCCTTTTTCATAACTGGCCGATGTCAGTTTTAGACACACGGTATACTAATGCGAATATGTACAGTTGCGTACATTGACAATATACATCATAGGAAATTGCACAATTACATATTATGTGTAGAAGAAAATAAGGTAAAAGACACCAGTAAGGACAGGCATAATTGTATTTATTTTCAAATATTTGTATTCCTTAATTAACCGGTCTGCAAGAAAATAATGTTCTATAAAAAATAAAAAAAATAAAAATATAAACCAACCCGGTTATAATATGAAAGAAAGAAAAAGTGCCTATTGAATAAGTGGTTCAAAAATATCGTCCCTTTGTGCTTCGCAAAAACCTAGTCTATCGTAAAACTCAGTTCTTACGCGTTCTAACACTTCAGGGGGAAATATTATTTAGGACTTGTACAATTCTGGCCCGTAAATCATTTAAATTTCGTGGTTTTTCATGTTCATGTCCGTAAATAGTTTGTTTTAAATATCCCCAAAGGAAGAAGTCGTTGGGCAATAAATCGGGGGATCTGGGTGGCTATTTAATTGTGCCAGTAGTACTAATAAGTCGCCCAGCAAATGTGATTTCCAAGAAATTTGTTACTTGTCGGCTGTTGTGGACCGGGCAGCCGTCTTGTTGAAACCACACATTCTCCAAGTTAATGCGCAATGCTCGAACGGCCGGAATAATTTGTTGTTGGAGCATAGTTAAATATTTGTTGGAATTTAAGGAACCGTTTATAAAAAATGGCCCAACGATGGAATCGCCTAAAATACCAACCCAAACTTCTGGGGATACTGCGTACGTACAGGAATACGCAAGTGCTAATTTTCCGTAGACCAATAACGAGTTATTTGATGAAGGTGATGCTTATGAAGGAAAAAAGAGGAGTCGGTAAACAAAACATTGTTTAAATAATGTAATATGAATAATAAAAATAAAAATAAAAATAATCCCTCATAGACTTACAGAACTCAAGACGTCTGTTATAATCTTCCGGAAATAACTCTTGAGTCTCCTGTACTTTATAGCATTTATACCCATTTCTTTTCAAAATATTCCGCACTGTTCGCGATTCCACATGAACTTGTGTCGCGATATGCGTACTGGTACACGGTACGTTTGCTTCAACAAACGCACAAATGGCTACTTCACGTTCCAACCTATTTTCGGATAAAGGCCTAGGGATTGCCTCTTCAGGTTGGTCTGATAAACATTTTTTGCACCCTGTTATGCACCCCGATGTCTCAAATCTGTGGACGATATTTAATACGGTTTTCACCGTAGGTACCGGCCGATTTTCAAATGAAAATGCAAATCGCCCAACAACTTCTTCAGCGCTCTGAGAGATGAAATACCACTTAATTATTTGCACTTTTTCCTCCTTAGTGTATACCGTCATCGTTATTGTTATTATAGTAAAAACGTTTATTTAATTACAATATGAATATTTTATTTACACAGACACAGCTAAACTGATTCCTTATTTCGGTTATTGTACTTTAGAGTCTAGACAAGAATTCAATTCACACGTGCGCATTATAATTTATGGGCGGAGCGTCCCGCCTACATAATTTTATTGGTTCCCTATTGATGTAAACACAGAGGCAGACAATAAAAGAGAAGAAGAGATAGAGAATACATTATAACAGTTTTATAACGACAGATCAGTCTGGCAACTAAGGATATAATATTTCTCTGTCAGTTCCCTTTACTTGAAGAGTTTATTCTTTTCTTATTTATTAATGCTCAGCTTTGAAATCTTGCACTTTCCTAACCGGTATAGCGATTTTCGTCTACTACTCTAATAACTGGCGGAGGATCCGATGCCAACAAAAAAAAATAGTTCATTTTCTTTCTTCGGTGAAAAACTAAATAAGTCTTAACGTACAACTAAATTCAAAATATCGCAATATTCCTATTAGTAGTCTTATACTACAAGCCAAAGAAAATTATTTTGCTAGGCAACTTATATTGCAAGATTTTAAGTGTTCAGTTGGATGCATTCAACGATTTCGAAAAAAAACATAATACTGTGTTTGGTAAAATAAGTGGTGAAGCAGCAGATGTACCAGAAGAGATGTGTAACGATTGGTTAACCACAGTGTGGTCAAATTTAAGAAAAGGACACAAATACGAAGAAATTTTCAACACAGATGAAACCGGTTTATTTTTTAGAATGTTGCCAGATAAAACAATGAAAATTAAAGGGGAAAGTGTGTTGGAGGCAAACTTTCCAAGGAAAGATTGAGTGTTTTTGTTGCAGCAAACATGACTGAATCGGAAAGTAAAACTCGTGGTTATTGACAAAGCTAAGCAGCCTCGATGTTTTAAATATGTTAAATCCCTACCTGTTGTATATGAAAACAATCTAAGAGCTTGGATGACATCAGCATTATTTGAAAAAATATTACACGATGAGATAATAAACTTATTAGACAAAAAAAAAGAGAAAATTTTATTGCTTTTGGATAACTTTCCAGCTCACCCTAATATTCAAAATTTAAAAACTGGTTTTCCTTCCAATAAATACCACGTCAGTTATTCAACCAATAATACCAATAGACAAGGGGGCAATACAGTTTTTTAAAAACACATTTTAGAAAATTTCAAATCAAGGAACTTTTAAAAGACGTTGAAGAAAAAGGTATTCCACAAAAACTATCCTACATATCCATATCCTCGAAACCACTTCTCTAATTTCAAAAGCTTGGGATCGTGTTTCTCAAAGCACAATAGCCAATTGTTTTAGACATGTTCGACTGAAATTAAACGCAACAGAAAACTCTTTTGACGAAGATAATTTACTATCAATAGCAGAATGGCTTTGACTACAAAATGATAAGGATGAAGACAATCTAAACTCATGCAAGTTAGGAACACTTTTCAAATATTGATGAAGAATTCGAAATGGTGGAGCATATAGCTAAAGATGAAATTTTAGCTGGCTCGGTTCTAGCTAAAATAATAGATTTTCAACCACCTTCTATAAACGATGCATAAAAGAGTCTCAAACAGATTTTGCTTTGCTACATTTGGAAAAAGTTATCGAAAGCAACCTTTTACAAAAAAAATTACAAAAACAAACTGAAAAAACAGATTTTTTGGTTAAAATTTAATTAACATTAGCTCAGTGTTGTTTGTAGAATCAATTTGTAAGGACCTGCCTACATATTAAAATATATCATTGTTGTTTCAGCATTTTGTACCCATGTATGTTTAAGTGTACTGTTTCCTATTATGAATAAAGACCATTTTTGAGTAAGTACATGGTGTTTAGATATAGCGATCTCCGTTTATAACGACCGAATTTCGCCAGTCCCTTGAACGTCGTTATAAACGATGTATACTGTATGTTATAATATACTACTGAAAGCGGTATTTCTTCTGGTATTTCCTTGTGTTAACGAATTCCTCTGTGTACGTAAAGTCTATATCAGATGTAGTGCCATAATTTTGCTTTGCGTAAAAATAGAGTAGAACCGACTGCGTCTGCGACGGCGACGTCGACGACGACTCGTTTTCATCGCGATACATTTTTCACACCCCTCATTAGACGGTGCACCCCGGCGCTATAAGCCGGTACGTAAGTGCGGATATATCTTGAGAGTGGCCCCGAGTACGTTAATAAACGTTAGATCGGCGCGCTGCTCCTGCGTACGCGGATAATTTGGGGCCTCCGACCGCCGCCGACTACGCGCCATATAATAAAAGACTATTAAACGAGGTTAGAGTTCAGATTTATCGTCGCTTTTATTGTTAATAATTGCGATTTCGTGCTGGCCCCGGTAATAACAATAATAATTGTATGGACGACTTTTTTCCGTTCGCTCGACCATAAAATTGAGTGCAGCCCGCGGATGCGAGGCGGAAGCGTTTATTGGCCGAGTTAGTGCATATACAGTGCTTTCGTAAAAGAGCGAATAAACTCGAGGAGACGAAAACATCACGAAATTATTTTGGAAAAATCGCTTGGGCACATCAGACGACTGATATGAATTACCATTTTGTGATTTCATTAGCGTCATTTTTAAAACAACTATGACTAAATGTCATCGACATTTAAGGTAAATATGGATATAGGTACACAAAGGAATGTTGGCGGAAAGTCAGCTTTACCGATTTGGTTTGCTGTCAGTGATAGAAAGATGACAATTCATGTTTTTCTGTGTTTACACAAGTAATTTGAGTCGTGTAAATGCAAAATTCGTTCCTTGCATTTTGTTTTTTGCACGAGTTTGATCTACAATGCGATGATTACATTGCGTCAAGTCAATACATATGTATGTTTCAGTGAACTTCAGTTTAACCCAGTTCAGATTTCAGTTTAAAAAAGTTTATAGGGTACTACATAACACTGGTGTCTACAAAATGATCCCTGGTTTTTATTTGTACCGCACTTACCTACACATAGCTTTATATTTTCTTATTCGTATAAACGTATTTTGACTATTGAGTGGTATAGTCCTTCTAATTTTAATTGAAAATGATAAATACGCCTGGGGAACAAAAAAAAACGGTGCAACTTTATGATTCCATGGGCGTGCATATATCTTTTATAAATTCGAAAATTGTTAAATAATTTTTTTCATTCAAATCAATATAAGATTAAAATTAGCCTGCTTACAAAACTCTTAATATTTGTAATATAATGTGCTGTAAATAATGCTCATTTAGCCAGACAATCTCAAAAAATTGTCTGTTAATAAACCTAGCTGAAATACACGTCACTGGCGTCTTAAACAAGTTAAGTGCCTAAAGTCGTAAATCATTTTAACGACGTCGTAAAAATTTTATGGCACAGTGGACCGAAGAAGTATTAGCAATGTATTAAATGCAAAGTAGTCTAATAATCTCGTTGACCGGTATTACCGACAGTGGTTTTACTCTGTGCGGCCAGCCGCCTGAGCCGCCGTTGCCGGCTCTTCAAAATTTTCTTAAGTATAGTAATATACATAAAGTTGTTTGAATTTATAATTATTTTTTCCAGCAATTTTAAACGCTAACTTTAATGCTAACTAATAAATTTATATATATGTATTTTTTTTTAATATTTCCAAACTAGCTTTCTAAGAACGTCACGAACAGTTTACTGAAGTATGAAGTATACTTGTATAGTGAGCTTAGCAATTTTAGAAAATATATCTGACAACCTTGCTTTTTTTCTACCTATTTTCAATTTAAAATGGAAATAGAGTACATAAGTACCACTGATTTTTAAAACTGTGAATGTGCCATTTTAAAAGTTTTCTTCGCCCTTTTTCGTTTTTTTAAAAATAATCTTGAAGAGATATTTATATACAAGGTACAAACATATTTTTTAAATAAATTAAAGTTTTAAGTAAATTAAAATAGTGAATTTGGTATTAATATTTATCTCCAAGTTATAAAAATAGTTGCAAAAATGAAAATTGTAATAAAATAAGCACTTGGTGTAGATGCTATTGTCAAGAAAGCTGTTAGAAATTTGAGATATTTCACGTCTAATGCCATACCATCTTTATTAATTGCCATATTATTCATCTGAATTTTTATTCAAGGCCAAAAAGGTATTTTGTAACCTATTTTACAGTAGTTTGCTTTACGAAATATTAGTGTTAATTAATGTAATATTAATATTACTACAATATTACACATATTTTGTATTCAGTATGATGAGCCTCTATGCTTTGAACTGTTCCACAAAGTTTTATAAGGAAATTCAAAAATAATTTTGTGACCATACTGGTTTTCCCAAAAAATATTAGTGCTGAGTTTTATCAAAATATAACAAAAAAAACTGTATTTAAGTTTGTCTCTTTTCATCATGGATATTTTTATATACATGCCAATTGGTCTACAGGGTACTTGTAGGAATAGTAGTTACCTTTATTACATATTTGACAATAAATAAAAGAAAACGATATATTACACCATATTATTAATGGATTATTCCTACATAACATGCTAGAAATCGTGTAGCATGTGATGAGAGTTACCACAATTTCATTTGATTGTAGTACTCCTGTGTCAGCTGTTGCTGTTATGTTAGTTACGCTGTATGCATTACGTTGAAGAGTGTGATAGTAAAATATGGCAAACGTGTGAAAGACTATTAGTTACTTTTGTGCATTACATTTATGATGCATATGCCTCTGTGGCGCGACTTGTTTTCACCACCTTTAATAAGGATCAAATTCGTGCAAAAAAAAAACAAAATTTATAAAGCAAATTTTGCATTTACGGGCCTCATTTCATGTATTTGTGTTTCTTGAGTGAATCATTGTGATTGTTAGTCAGAGTAATATTTTTTTAATTAATTTTTAACAGATAGTTTAAATAGTAATTTCTTTTTATAGGTATTTACTTTCTGACATATGGCAAAATTAACCGAAAGAGAGACTTGAAACTAGAAAGAAAGAAAGAAGTTGCGATATTCTATGCAACGCATCCTGATTGGTAATCTTCTGGTCAAAGTAGGGTTAATAGAACTGAATCAAAATCCAGAAAATTAAAAGATTGGGGAGAAGAAAAGATTGGAAGCACAGCCGATTGGATGATCGATTTTTATAGACAACTCCCTCAGAAAGTGACTATTTGGAGTAATGAAATTTGGGTTATTATTTCTAACATTAAGACGAGACGAATCAAATGTCATTTGATATTACTTGTTTGACGTATACAAGGAACCTTTCCAAAAAAAATCATGTTTTTATTAAATTTATCCGCTACTTTAAGGAAGCACTGTATAGAGCACAGTATAAAGCGCATTAGGATTAAGGAGCGGGAGAATCCAGTGAATAGACGGAACGGAATTAGGATTTGAAATTTTTTGTATTTCATTAAAATCTAGATTCGTAATGCTCCCAGGTGACGGTTAAACAGATATTATCCTGAAACACAACTGGTAATGGTACAAATACGGGTTTCTCGTAGAAACAGTGCAGCTTAAGGCTTTCATAAACGCAATTAAAAGGAATATTGCTCTGTGGAGTGAAATTTAAAATAAGATTTAGAAAACGGGGGATTTCAAATACGTTTCATGGTTATGCAGGACTTTTGGTACCAAACAAAATGTTTTCATTGTGCACTGGATAATTAGGTATATTAACTTTGATAATCACAAACTTTGTGATTAAGGAATGTGTGTGAATTGAAAAATATTTAAAAAAAAACTGATTTGTGTTTTTAAAATGTTCTGAAAGTTGTTAAGTGAGGTTGCATATCTACATATTACGTATCACTATGCAAATTTAATACTTCTAAGAGTATGCGTTAAAATTATTTTCTAAAGAATTAACTTTGAACTGTAAAAAGTTCAATCCGATTATGCATACCTATATATGGGGAATTCCACGTCAAGTCAGAGGGTCAAATATTTTTTGCTCGAAACCTTGGAATCTATGGCGTTTCCTTCGGAAAGTACTCACCCAAAATTTGGGCCTCCTAGACCCACATGCCTAGCGCCAGTAGCAATTTGAAAATTGCAATTTTCGTTTTAACGCCAGGTTTTCAATCGTTTTAGCTAATATACTGTAAGTGATAAAAAAAATACCGAAGGCATAATTTTGTGTATTTTTTGACGTAGAATCGTTTAAAAATAAAATAAAAAAATTTTGTAACCACTTTTTCAAGGGATGAAAAGTTAAAAAAATGTTCTCAAAGGACGCCGCGTTATTTTTTTTTTTTGTTTAAAAAAAAGTTTATGCCTCAAGCTTACTTCATAATTTTTAATTATGAAGTATAAGTTATTAATTTACTTCACAATAAACGACGCAAGATGGGTTTGATCGTCGGTATCGCCATAATTATCGTTTTCCTCTTTTATATAATAAATAGAATTAAAAAAAATGTTTTTAAGAGTTTTCAGGGTAGCTGATTATAAATCTGTAGTCAATTTGAGTCGAACAACTTTTTTAGTTTTTCTATTAAATTCATATTTTTTAAATAAGAAACTTAGATATGTTTAATATCATAATATATTTTTTAAATAACTGATTGTGCAAGGCTCTTCTTGGAAAAAATTATGAAGTAAGGTTGAAGCATAAACTTTCTTTTAAACAATAAAATTAAAAAAAAATCGCGGCGTCCTTTGAGCATTTTTTTTAACTTTTCATCCCATAAAAAAGTGGTTAAAAAAATCCGAAAAACTGATTTTATTTTTAAACGACTCTGCGTCACAAAATACACAAAATTATGCCTTCGGTTATTTTTTTTTCTATCACGTATATTAGCTAACAAAATTGAAAACCTGACGTTAAAACAAAAATTGCAATTTTCAAATTGCTACTAACGATGACGCTAGGCATGTGGGTCTAGGAGGCCCAAATTTTGGGTGAGTAATTTTCGAAGGAAGCGCCATCGATTCCAATAGGTTTCGAGCAAAAATAATTTTTTGACCGTCCGACTAGACGTGGAATACCCCATATACACATACTTTGAGTAATACAGACCTACATATTCCATTCTATTCTGTTCTATTTGGTCTCGAGTATATTTCCAATTGAATGAATAAAAATATATTTTAAACCATTTATCATAAAGACATACCATTTCAGGAAAATTAATTTTACTAACTCACTTTTTATTACGCTAGTTCTTGCTATAGCATTTAATAGTTAATTTGGCTCGGCGCATTCGCCAAATTTGTAATAGTAATTATTCTTTTATCATTTCTTCAATACAATGTAAGAATTAGTACTGGATATTTTCGTACTAGGGAAAATATAATTCTTAGAAGAAACTAAATGTATGTAAAATTTTCAACTAATTTAAACTAAAAATTTAAAATAAATTTAAAAACTCGAATAACTATGTTTGGTAGAAGAATTATAGTAATTAATTATTCTCGGCCTAATACAAGATAAAATAAATGTTTAAAATAATTGTACTTTTCGTAGTTATTTCTGTTTTAATTAAATAAAGATTCTGTATAGTGTCTGGGGATGTCTAAAACATTTAATTTTACATGGTTTTTGATACTTTCAGAGATGACAGAATAAGAATAACTTATATTCAGTGTTATTCATCATCAGAAATAACTATGATAATAATAATATCATCATAAACATATATTTATTTTGACCTTATTAGATCTCATCGGTGTGATATATCTAACGACAAACAACAATGAACGAAAGTATCGGTTTATTTTCTTGCCAAGAGAATAAAGTAGTGATATATAGGGACTGCTGCTCTATCGGTGTAGTCGTCGGCAGTATAGTACACCGGGCGATTTTCTTATAAATATAACAGAAAAGTTGTTTGTGTTATATTTACTTTAAATAGTTATTATCAACCTTAGTTTTTGTTTCAAAAAATATTTTTAAAATGACTTTATGCAGCCCATTTGATGAAGAAAAGAATTTAAATAATGAAAATGTTGACGACAATGTAACAAAGTCTATAGAATAGGGCTGAGTGTTTAAGAACCAAGATTTACACATGTAAAGTCATTCTTTTTAATATTTATGAATACCTAAAGAGAAAAGATATTTGCATACACTAAAAGAGTACCGCTAATCAAACAAGACGGTTATATATTGATGAGACGTGGTTTGATACTTATGAATAAAAGCCGGCAGATCCGGTCGGCGGCCCATAACCATACGCGTCATACTACTTACTACTTGTATGTGCAAAAACAAAATTCATGAAAACAATAAACTGTTGCAATTTAGAGAGATGTGTTAAACTTACCCTGTTATTTACGTTCAGATATGGCCCGTTGAGATGGCCCGCCGTCCGGATCTGCCGGCTTTAAGATGTTTGATTGACTTGACTGTTAATTACGCCTTACGACATGATTCAAAATTATAATTTAAATACGCCATGTTAAAGGGGAAAATGTCTCATGATTCTGTACCTATGTCGGATGTGAAAATAGGTTATTACACAACGCACTGCTCTTGTCTACCTACATCTTATTACAGTAGGTAAATACATTATTATTTATCTTTACCGTAATATGAAAAATATAGCCCTTCAGGGGTGGCTGAAACCACCCTCGACATGATTTTTTTCAAATGCAACCCTATGACTTGTGACCCCTCATTGTAAAGCTGGTGGAAAGAGGAATCCAACGCACTGATCAAATTTTAATTTTTAGTATGTTTGTAGGGTGGCCTACAATTAAAACGTAATTTCATAGTTTAATTTATTTTTAACGCAACAATTTCGTACTCAAAATATGTGTTGTTTAATTTTGGAATGTAAACCTTACTTTTCATATGTCCCCACAAAAAATTCCAAGCAATTTTTTGCCACAACTGATATTTGTTATTTTTTGCTAGTGTTTTTACACGGCCGCAAAGAGTAATTTAGTTTGTATGCTGTATTCAGAGTTTGAAACGAAGTGTTATTTAAAATTGGTGAAAATGTCTTATTTAACTGAATCACTAAAATTCGAAATTTTGATGATGATTGGATATGGTGATAGGGCGCGAACTCAACGAAGTTGTTCGCTTGTTTCGAGACAAGCGAATTTGTTCGCTTGTTTCGAGAAACGCATCCTGACTTGCCACCACTAAATCAAGGTACCATTAGTAAAATTGAGGCACAATATCGAGAGATGGGTCATGTCAGGAAAGTACCGAGGAAGAGGCAGGCTGTTGTTGATGACGACACGAAGTTGAATTTGTTGCTTGCTCTAGAAGAAAATCCAATCACTCCAGCCCGTCAACTGGCCCGTGATAGTAATCTTAATCACAAAACAGTTTTAAAAAATACTTAAATATGAGAAAAAACGCCCATATAAAATGCAAGCTCTTCAAGAGCTACTTGAAGATGATCCAGATCGACGAGTGGAATTTTGCGATTTATTGATGACTTGTATTGATCAAAACCAGTTATCTTTAGAGTGGATAGTTTTCTCTGACGAGGCTACTTTTACATTAAATGGGCACGTAAATCTCCAAAATTGTCGTTACTGGGCTGAAGAGAACCCCCATTGGATAGGGAACTTCATACTCAGCGCCCACAGAAAACTAATGTGTGGGCCGGAATAATACAAGATAGAATTGTAGGACCATTTTTCTTTGATGACACTCTTAATGGAGCAAGATACTTGCGTTTACTCTAGCACGAACTAATGCCAGTGCTATGTCATTTATTTCCAAACCCCTTAAACCCTAACTTGACCGACGAGAGGTTATCGTTTCAGCAAGATGGGGCCCCACCACACTATGCTGCCATTGTTCGTCAGTATCTGGACAGAATTTTTCCCGGTAGGTGGATTGGGAGGCGAGGTAATATTGAGTGGCCAGCAAGATCTCCAGATCTTACACCACTGGATTTCTTTTTGTGGGGACATCTTAAAAGTAGGGTTTACATTCAGAAACCCAACAACATAGCAGATCTGCAGGAAAGGATAAGAGAGGAAATCGGAAAAATAACACCGCAAATGTTGCATAATGTAAGGGACGAAACCTACCACAGACTGGGATGCTGCCAACAAGTGAATGGTGCACATTTTGAACAATTGTTACGTTGAAAATAAATTTAATTTTTAAATTGTTTTAATTGTATGCAACCGTACAAACATACTAAAAATTAAAATTTGATCAGTGCGTTGGATTCCTCTTTCCACCAGCTCTACAATGAGGGGTCACAAGCCATAGGGTTTCATTTGAAAAAATCATGTCGAGGGTGGTTTCAGCCATCCCTGAAGGGCTATATTTTTCATATTACTTGCAAAATGTAGTTAAATACATTTAAAAGTTGACGTGTCTCGGGAATTTTTTTGAAAAATCATTCACCACCCCGCTAGCGAATATATTCCAGTTAAAGTCTCCACCGTGTATGCATATTTATAATTTCACCAGATTCTCCACTTCAGTGATAAAGTTTGTTACGCGATAAGGTAAATTTATTAGCTACGTGTGCAAAACAATGTAACATGTCACATAAATTGCTAATACACAAACGATTTTTACAATGTTGTTTCGCATGTGTCGCCTTGAAAAATAAGTTACGCGCGCCTATGGATAGCACGCTTTCGGAGTCGGTGCAAGTGTGTTTACAAATAAAGGTCCGCATTCTTCACGAAAAATTATTATCAAGTCTTGTGGTTATTGGGGTCACAATTCCGTGGACCATAGTGCCCCATCCATTTGAACTTCTTGTACACCAAACAGTGGCCATCCATTCTCGACCTTATCGCCCTCGAATGCCACAAATTTAAGTTTCCCGGAGCAAGTGCAGGCCGACGTCTGCATGCGTAAAACGTAAAAATAAGTAGGAGGAGGCCGACTGTGTACACTCCGCTATAACTAATGGTTTCCAGGGCAGACGAAGGCGGCCATAAAGATATGGTTATAACCCTTGTATATATCACATTACACGTATAATTCAGGCTAAACGAGCTGTTCCAGACGTGCCGCCGTCTGTGAAATACGCGTCCAGACTCCGGATCACTCTCGCGTACTTGCGTGGGCCATTTTATTGTTATGAGCGCCGACCAAAAATGCTGACCAGGGGGGTGGAATCCTTTCGAGGAAGGAATGCATCCCCGGAGGGGCGAAAAGAGCTCCTCGGATTTTGATTACGGTTTTTTAAGGAAGGGGTTAGCTCTGTGCGCGCGGGACTCTTCAAAGAGTTCGTCCGAGATTGACGGCTGATAAATACGTAATCCTTCGATAATATAGTTAAAGCAATGCACAGAACGTGAATGTAAACGTTCAACCGAATGTTGCTTTGTGCAACTTAACATCACCAAACAATGCTCTTGAATAGTCCTGGGATTGGGATGGTGTGATATTAATGTGGACATAATCACTCATTTGAGCATGAATGCGGACGCTTTATGTAACTTTATTTTTTTCCATCTGGCAAAATATAGACCGAAATAAGTTCACAGTTGCACTAATTAACTTTTGATCGGGATATTTGCGTATATATCTGCATCTGACGTAAATGTACGTATTTTCTACCTAATGTACGTATTTTATACCTAGTACCAAGCCAAACGTGTTTCATGACGAATAATCACCCAATTGTAATAAAGCCCATAATACATGTAATCTCTATTTTAGTCTTTTAATGTTTGTTGTATAAATATTGTTTTGTGGTGAAGTGAAGTGAATTTTGTGAATTTCTTGCTTGTACATACGTACGCCACTGACCATGCCTTGGTAACAACCGCTTGAACTCGCTCAGATTCAAATATCCATCAACAAAATATTACTAGTTTTGTTAGAAAAGAAGCATTTTGGTTTGATTTGTGCATAATGTTTTGCGCAAGTAGCTTTCGTGGAACGTGGTCGACAAAATTCACTTTTGCCAAATAGGTATGTATCTGATTTTCGAATGTCTAGTAGTCATACATTGCGTTAAACAGATTTACAGAAGACATATGTGATTTTTTGCCATTATAGCCTTTTACTTAGGTTTAGCAATCACCCCATAAATTAGGGTGTGGGTCTCATGCCTCCTTACGAATACGAGCATGTCAAATTCCAC
Source organism: Aromia moschata (assembly GCA_029963805.1). Taxonomy (NCBI): domain Eukaryota; kingdom Metazoa; phylum Arthropoda; class Insecta; order Coleoptera; family Cerambycidae; genus Aromia; species Aromia moschata. The sequence continues at coordinate 83,068 of JAPWTK010000654.1, forward strand.
CGACGACCACTGATCCAACTCACCCTAATTATTACCAGGTATTTCTTATGGCATAATAGATTTTTTTATATCAAGTCGAAGGGAGAATACATTGAAAGTGGTGAGAAACTGGATCATCCCTATACGTTTTTTCTTTCCTACTAACGACTAAATTTAATTAATTTGCTTTGTGGGAGAGGTAGAATGGAGTAAAAAATAACACTTTCCAACTTATCTTTCAAAGTGTTCTGCTCAGGCCACGTACGACAGTTTAGCCCCTGTCATTTCCATAAAAGGCACTTTCAAACACATGTCTTTTGTGATTAATAACGCAGTTCCAGTGCTCGCCCCAGCCACCTTTGAGGCGGTAAAAAAAATAATTTATCACGCCTCATTTAACATAACACACATCTCTACTCCATCTGCCACGTTTAATGAAAATGGAGCGGAGCTCTTTTATTTTTAATTTCCCACATACTCTGTTTTGTTTTCATCAAATTAGCGAGTTATTTGTTTCGTATATTCCCTTCATCTGCCTGGAAATCATTATACGGCCCGCCAGTAATTCGAAGATAATAAAGGCAAAGCTAATGCATGGACGAATGGCCGAATACAGGAGAGGTGAACGTGGAAAAGTTGGCCTGATTTGGATGTCGTTATTAATGAAAGTTACCGAGGATCGAGTACAAACGGATGCGAAGATTATACAGACTAGGGGAAGTCGATATTTTAAGTCATATTATTTTTGTAATATTTTACACAATGAATTTTCTTACGCCCCTTTTTTCTGGAGAGAAAAACAACTAGAAAATCTAACATAATCTGTAGGAATAATAATAATAATACTCACCCTATAATTACTCCGAAGAGTAACCCCTTATGTCCTCTCAGGGATCTGTGCGGGAAGGAGTGGCTATTATTATTATTTGCCATGGCGCACTGGGAGCGACTTAAGATTATTTCGGTAACGCATTTGCTTTACAGTTCTGAGGAAACCCAGAAAACTCAGAACATTACCAAATCTAGGGCTTGTGCGGTTGGATTGGCATCTATGCATCCACACCTATACTAGTATATTGGTGGTTGCATATCAAGTTCTGACAGAGAAAGCGAGATAATTAAAGGCTCTTCCCCGGCCGGGACTCGAACAACGCGCACAGAGGTATCGCGACTGGAAAGACGGTGCTTTAACCCACTTTAACGTGCCTTTAGATAATGCCCATAATACAGTGACAATTTGTATAATAAATCAAAAAATGTGTTAAGAAATCATTGTAGAGGTCTGATTGTAAACATGGATTTAAATAATTGTAATTTAAATTCTTTTATTCAATTTATTATTATTAATTTAATAAAGGAATGTACTATTATTAATATTATTTAATATGAAATAACCAAACCACCCACAACTGGTCATAACCATGATTCCAGCGTTTGTAGTTTGAGAGCTGAAACTTTTTGTAACAATTTTAGATTCTATATATACATGTATGTGAATATTGTCTCTCGTCTTAAGTTTAAAACAATATATGTTTAAAACAATAGTAATTATGACAAATACAATAATTAAATGAAAGTCTTGGTTGGCAAACACCAGTCAATTCCATACTTTTATACTGTAATACTTGTCTTTGATCAATCAGTGCAGTATTGTAAACGGTGTACATGTTATGTAAGATTCTGTGTATCTTAATATTATTTTTGCGCCTGACAAGAATGTGAACATTTGGAATGATACTGTAGTTGCGGAGTTCGATAATAAAGTCTCCATAAATAAAGTCTCTATTTTAACGAATCGGAAAAGTATGATTGGCTTTATCTGAGCTTATAGATACCGCCAGCAAACAGACAGGCCTCTTGTTCAAAATTTTAGAGAATGAATTGAGTTTATGACTTAAAATGGACTTCGTTGGACGGGGCCGTAAGTGGAAGCTTGCTCTTGGGGCCCCTGAGTAGCTATGGTGAAGTTTTTCACGAGCACCTTTTGGGGACATAGAGCAGTAATGAAATAATTACCGGCATGAAAAGTTACTATGATGGTAGTAAAGCTGAGTAGAAACAAGCTGAGATGAACAGTGAGACTATTCACAGGCCACTGCCCACTCATGCAACATCTCACCACAATTAAGGTGAAAAATGATCCCGATTGTAGGTGTGGGAAGAAACCCCTTCCACATATTATGCGAATGCCTAGCACTAGTGGCCGTTAGGCATTCCAACTTTGGGGCTACAACAATAGAACCAAAAGAAATAACAGACGCTCCATTAGAAACTATCCTTAAATTTCTTAAGGAAACAGGACTATTAAATGAATACCCTGTGAGGGCACAATATGCATCGGCTTAAGTACCCAGGCTGTATGTATAATTCGTGAAAGGTAACGCCTTGAAAGTAAGGTAAAGTAATGTTTATTGAATGGTTCATTAAAAGGTCTTCATTGGCACAAAACTACCGAAGGTTTTACGACGAGGAATTAGGAATCGCCAAGCCGTACTCGAAGATGATGTATTAGATAATTCTTATTCCACACCGAGAAGTACCAGAGACTTGTTGAATATGATTGGATGAACCGAATACGCAGAATATATTGGTTTTCGTCTCTCAGTGACGTGTTTAATTACTTCTACTTTACGTAAGCGGCTGTAGGTTGCCATAATGTACATATGTATTGTTTACACTAAAAAAATTCTAGATATTTATTAGGGCAGGTATATACACGATTTATCTGTTTTTCATGGTCATTGCTACCATTCGGACGCATTTACGTTGTTAAAGGTACGTCATACAAAAAAAATCTGGAGGTGAAATGATTAACTTTATATAATTCTATCTTCATAACCTTACAACTTATGATGATGATCCCAACGGAACATGCTACTGTTGGTTAGCTCTGTTATTCTGGATAAGATTCGTTGAAATCCGATAGTAGGCGCAATCCTCATGACATTTGCCGGAATTTCTTTCAATTTCGAAGTATTTTTTTATAAAGAAAGTAATACATTATTAATCAAAACTGTTTTAAAACTCAGGTATAAGATCTCAATAAGAAATCTATCAAAATCTAGTACATACCTAAATCAAGATTTTCTTGAAACATGTTTCTTTTTTTGTTGTCATTTAGAATTTATGCGGTTAATAGGATTGCATTCTCGTAATAGGGAGACAATTCATTATATGGTAATTATTTGCTGACAATTCCTTCTAATCTAAATCTATTTTTTTTAAGATATTTTAAGTGTTAACTAAAGCATAAACTAATATGAAAAGCGTACTGTCTCCTTAGAGCAATATAATTGTAAGCAATATTGTCGGAGCAGTTTTGAAATCCTTCGCTCATAGTTTATATCGCATGATTAACATCGTATAAAACTTTTGCATACATACACTGTCGGATGTGTCGTAAAATCTACAATGAAATTCGCTGTAACGTGTTCGCGCACTTATTATACTTTCGGAGAAAAAAGAAATAGACTATAAAATGAATGGTAAATCAGTTCTTCCTTAGAGAAAGGATAAAATGTGATTACATTTTATGCCACATCGTGTTAAACTTCGGGAGAATATACATAGTTTATTATTTCCCAACGGCATAGAATTTATTGAAGTTTCGTGCCACACTTTGCTGCGCTTCGGTTATAAAAATTTCTTTGTTTTGCAAAGCAAAAAAAATATACAGATGATTTTTTTTCGTAAAGCCATGACAGCAGTGAGATAAAATTAAAGTTTCAATGTTTGCGTGGAAAATATCGTGTTCTTTAATAAACGAAACCAATTGCTTGGAACGCAACGTGAAATGCGATATTTATTTTGAATGGAAATGTGTGGATATGCAAATTAATTATTCGCGTATGAGATTTCCCATCTCTTCCGTGTGTTAAATTTCTATCAGTATGGCATTACAAGGATTATATGTATATGTAGAGCACGTTCAACAAAAGCATAATGGTCTTACTGTTGCCATAAGCAAAAAATAATTTGAAAAAGAAATTATCAATATTTAATTAGTGCAGCTTGCAGTGTTACATTGTTGTGTTCGGTGTAATATTCGTGTGTTATGTGTGTACAAGTACTGTGAAATATTTTCTATTTGTTTAGCATTCGAAGATTGGAAAAGCCAAGTTAATTCTGCCCAATTTTTATTATACACCTACTACTCCTATACGAGGTGTGTAAATTAAGTACTGAGACTGTTTTTTTTTTTTTTATTTATTTTATTCGAATAGAATTACAATTCAGTATTTTCTCCTTCAAAACAACTTCCTTGGGAAGTCACACAGCGGTGGAGACGGTTTTCCCGCGCCTCATAGCAGTGCTCATATATTGGAATAGCATTCAGCTGGTCGACTACAGACATTTGAATGTTATCTATGGTCCCAAAATGGCATCTCTTTAAGTGATTTTTTTAATCTCAGGAAGAGTCAAAAGGGCTCAAGTCAAGCGAGTAAGGAAGCTGAGGAGCCACAGGAATGTTTTTACTGGCTATAAACTCGTTTCCTGAAATGGCTGTGACAATGCGCATTATCGTGATGCAACATCCAGTTGTTCTTGATGTTTGGTCTCACACGCACAACACTTTTTCAAAGTTTTTCAAGAACCTCTCTTTAAAAGTGTTGATTTACTGTTTTGCCTGGAGGCACACACTCTTTGTGGACAATACCCTGGCTATCAAAAAAGCAAATCAGCAGGCACTTGATCTTCGACTTGCTCATTCTTGCTGTTTTGGATCTTGGAGAGCTTGGTAGAGTGCCATTCCATGCTTTGACGCTTGGTTTCCGGGTCATATTCAAACACGTAAGTCTCATCACCAGTAATGACACGTTTCATAAAATGGGGATCATTATCATCAATTCCAAAAAGTCAAGACACTTTTCTCTCCTGATCCTGAGGGTCCTTTTGTTCCTGCAAAAGGTTTTTTGGAACCATTCTTGCGCAGATTTTTCTCATCAACAATTTGCTAGTCAAAATCTGATGCTCCTGAAAAAATTCCTCCTGAGGATGCCTTAAACCACCAAAAAACCTGGACTCTTGAAAAAAATACTGTCTCCGTAGGCGTGTTTTGCAAAATTTTGCAAAAGTACCCGTTGCGCTGTGTCCAAGTCTGAAGCAAAACTTGATAACACACCGTTGCTCAAAATTAATATCACTGATTTTTAAAACGCACTCGAAAAAAACGCTCACAAAGAACAAACAAATGACTCTAAGAAGTTCAAACTTGTACTAAAGGTGTATTACATGTTAGCCTACCGCCCTTCCAAGTCCCGTCTCCGCAGTGTTGCTAGATCGGTCGCTACGTTGCCAGTCTCATTATTTAATTTACACACCTCATATACTGACTTGTAAAAAGACTGAAGGTTTGATTCATAGAAACCTAATTTATAACAAGAAAGGAGAAGCTCGAGCCGTGATCTATAGGTTGAACCTAAGGCCAGATAAGGCAGCAGTATGGAGTAGAATCTCAAAAAGTGTTCTCCGAATTGAAGGCAGACACCATTATAAGAATACTCAATGACAAAATGGTTCCGAAGTGTATGTTTCAAAGAAGTTGTCAAGTGAAATTACCAGACGAGAAGGACTGGGACGGATTCCGATCCAAGTACAGCTGATAAACTGGTATACAGACGGTTCCAAAACAGAAGAGGCAGTAGTAGCCGGGATTTAAGGGACAATACCTATTTCAAGTTAATTCTAGGAAAATATGCAACAGTATTAGGCTGAAGTAAACACAATCCAACACTGTACTATGGAAATAATAAGGCATGGAACTGAGAATCAGTTAATTGTCATCTTTACCGAGAGACAAGCAGCTCCATGCAGATTACGTCAAAATTAGTATGGGATAATGTGCTCTAAAACTAGTGAAAGTCCTACAATAGACCTCAAGAGGTCGTGGTGGCTAATAGAACTATTATCAGTTCCCAATATTTTAACCTATTCTAACGTATGCATAACAGCCTGAGATATTCTGCCAAAAATGACTAACAAATAATGAAATTATTGTTTTCAGACTTATTTTCTCGTATTTCAATGATGCAAAGTATGCATCCCATCACCTTTTAGTGTCACATTATTTCAGGTTTATTAGTTTGGAACTACATATTTAAAAACGTGAATATGAGGTTCTCATATTGAATTGAGAAGCAAAAAAACGTGTAATTGCCCTAAATTGCCCTAAAGACCTTACATATTATGATGTATTTCTGTATATTATAGGGCGAGTATTATTATTTAACATAGCTTGAAATCGATATTTACATTATATTATTCCTCTAAATTATTACATATTCTGTGCAATTTTACATAACTGGTCCTTTGTGGCCAACGTTAGGTTGTGTGTTTTTACGTAGGTATCGTAAATGTACCCAACTTGCAACACGACCCTAACTTGCAACTAACCTAATAAAATGCACCTTTTTAAGTACTGTACTCGTATTCTCGTATACTCGTATTCGTATTCATAGCCGAAAAGTATTCGCCTCAAGTGACTGGGCGATTGTTTATGTGGGTTAGGGCAACGTGTTGCTGGCAGCAGAAGTTGGCAAGGATAACTTCTTTGATATTAGTGTTAATTCAATTCTGTTGAAATTTCTAAGAAAATTTATACCTGAAAAACTTTATATGTGGGAGTCAAATGGTAGACACAATTAAAATTCTGCCACTCGATGTATGTTGATTGATACTTTATTGACCTAAGTCATAAGTTTGGAAACCATCAATTGAACAGGGATGTAACAGATTTTTTTTATTTAAGGTGGTATAAAGTGGAGCTAACTTGCAACATGCCACGAAAGTCACGACGCGTGATAGGTGCTCGAACCTATAGGGATTAGCAACCCTTGATCAATTATGACATCAGAATTCTTGTGAAAAATTATCTGGAAAAAAAAAGGAGTCAAAGAAAAACTGTATCCTCCCCTATATTAGGAAGCCATTACATCTTTAAACTGGACAACGGCTATTGCCTGAAGTAAAAAAACACTCACTAAATTTTGCTACAGGATAGGTACTTACATACACTACCTTGTTTCTTTTTTTTATATAAATCTATTGTTAGATGTGCTCAGATGTATGTTATACTTGTTAGGTTTAAAAAGGTTTTTTTATTTTGTACCCAAGGATCTCATTCTAAAGTCTCAGTTGTATTATAATAAGTATATATTTTTATACGTTTCTATGTGAAACTTTTTATGTTGTCTAAAGAGTTTTTCTGCATCAAATAGTATTTTTCACGTTTTTTAAGCACCGTTATTGAAAATCGTACAAATATAACCTATAATTCAGTATGTTGCGTTTTTCTTAAAAAGACAGAACAAAACCAAATGTAGCATACGGATTTTTTTAAATTGGGCGTGTTGCAATCTGAATCTAATCGTTTACAGCTTGATATTTTAGGAAAAACTTGTTTTTCTGCTCAAAATATTGCACTTGTTAATAGTCCACACGGAAAACAAAGTATCGACTGTGCGCATGTGCGACTAAGCACATGCTATTTTCACATATACGCTAAGTGTAGTATTTTTTTCGTTATGACATTTTGAATTTGCAAAGTGTTGCAAGTTGGGTACATTTACGTACATAATTTCACATGTTTTATGTTTTATTTTCAATATATATATATATATATATATATATATATATATATATATATATTCTTGTTTAAAGTACATCGGTATCGAAACGCCCCACAGTTTAAATAACAATATTATTTTTTGGTTTTATTTATTAAAAAACTCAATTTTTGGTAACACTGATCTTCAAAGTATGAAGAAAATTAAAGAAAATTTATAATGCTTTGCAGTTCAAACCGTCTGAAATAAGTAAATCACCATTATACGTTGTTATTAAGGAATAGTTCCGGATTACTTTGCAGTTTCGAAGCATTAAGACTCAAAGCTGATGAAATTCCCAAGAAACCCAAACGGATAAGTTGCCAAGATTAGATTATCTCAATCCAATTACGGTCAATTGAACTCGGCACAGCTGTTCGGGAATTAGGTTCGCTATTGGTATAAAATGGGGTTAATGAAATGTAAAATTGCCGAATCAATTTCACTTAGGAGGGAACCAATAACGGATAAGTTTGTTTTAGACGGAATGATTTCAAAGTATTGCTTTATGGAAATCAGGCTACGTGTTTGTGTTTGAATTCACCTGGGAAAGATTGGGGTTCGAACTTTTTAAGTTTAATATTGAACTTGTTTTCGTTTTTACGTACGAAGGGACCACATAGTTTGCTGGTATTAAAAAGAGAAACAAAATAAATCACAGATATTTTAACACATGATATAACTTATATTTAACTTGAAATACGATTGTATATTTCACTTAAAAGAATTGCTGTTTTATTTTGTCTTTGTTTCTATGTAAGATAAAAATATAGATTTATTTTTAAAAGTTCAACTTCAGATTTATGTTATAATAACAAAATTGCAGTTTAATTGCAATATTTGGTAAACATTTAAGATTTCGATTAAAAAAATTTAGCAAAATCTCATTTTGCCATAGAAGTAAATAGTAAGTATATTTACACCCTACATGTTTGTGTGGTTATATGAGTTTTTTAATATAGCAGGCAATAAGTATTATAAAACAATATTAACGATAATTTTTTAAAGGGAGAATGCCTTCATCAAACTATAATTAAATAACCTGATTTTGCTTAATCCAATATTAATCTGGAATACAGAATTTATTACCAGATACAGGAGGAGAATTGAAACTTTTGGCGTAGAAACTTCACATATGAACATATTTATCCACTTAACACTAAAACACTTTTTGCACTAATTTTTTTATATATGTGTCGCCAACCTTGACTATTCAGAATTGATCCATCACCCTTCTCATCCAATCTTCAGCATTTTGCATCTTTAAAAAAATGAAGACCTTGTGCTTATGGGCTGTGCTTTACGTGTGCTACATGATTTCCGAAGTATTTTTTTCCCGCTGAACATGGATTCGGTATCAGAACTGCACCACCTGTCCTCAGTCTTCAGCAAAACGCTGAAGAATCTTCAAAAAAATGGAGACTTTGTGCTTGCGAGCCGTGCTTTATGTGTGATATATGGTTTCCGAAGTATTTTTGCCGCTGAACACGAATCCGGTGTCAGAATTGCTTCATCACCAGTGGACAAAAATACTTCGGAATCTAGATATCACACATAAAGTATAGCTCATTCGGGAAAATTCTTAATTTTTCTGAAGATTCTTCAGCATTTTGCTGAAGATTGAAGGATAATGGAGTAATTATGTCACCGGATTCGTGTTCAGCGGGAAAAAATACTTTGGAAACCATATATCGCATGTACATTTCAGAAAACTTTTTTTGTGTGGCGGTGTTAGATATCTATCTTATTTATACAAAAATTCCCGTTGCGGTTCAGTAATCCATGAAAGTCCTTTTTTTATAAATCGGAAGAGTTAGGCACATAACCTTTATTCATGATAGAGTAATAATTTCTACACTTTCGAATGCATGTAACGACTGCCCGCTACAGTTCATATTAGTTATAAGCCACTAACGTCTATCATATAATTGTTGTCAAATGCATTTTGGGCTACCCTCCATACCGTATTTTAAGTGAGTTACATGTTCTTTGAATCTAGTTAAGATTTATTTTTTTGTTTGCTCAGTCTTTACTCTTACTTTTGTTTACTCATTTCACAAATTCCCAACTTCTCGTTATTTGTCTTATATTTTGGGTTGCCTCACAGTTTTTTAATTCTCAGATATTTAGCATTCATGTCAAGGTTTTTAAAGATTTTGCCTAATTTGCGGATGAAATTTGTTGCGTAAGGTAAAACAACAAACAGCAAATTTTACAATTTGCAAAATTTACAAAATGTACCAAAAAGTTAGATATTTATGGTCCTGGAGTGGGTACTGGAACCTTCGGCGTAGAAACAAAAAACTGGACGTTTTCCACGAAACACCGAACTACTACACTTTTCTCGACGCGCGTTTCGCCAACCAAGTTGGCATCTTCAGGAGAAGATTAAAACTAAATTCTAGCCTACACACTTGCACTATTTATACCAAATTTGTTGCCACGGTTCACTGAACGTAACTGGCTTTGTTTATCAGAGCAAACAGTGGACTGGTGGGTATCGGACCATTGTCCTTATTCATACTATTGTTACACTTAATGATTTCTAAACTTTCAAAAGCATCCAACTGTCTACTGTTTGTTACATTTCTAATTAATTTTAAATTATTTATAAATAATTTAAAATTAATAGTGCAAGTGTGTAGGCTAGAATTTAGTTTTAATCTTCTCCTGAAGATGCCAACTTGGTTGGCGAAACGCGCGTCGAGAAAAGTGTAGTAGTTCGGTGTTTCGTGGAAAACGTCCAGTTTTTTGTTTTTAGATATTTATGGGTTTAATCCAAAGTATGTTTGTTAAACGTTTATGATATTTTTTTCATCTCCAACATAAGCTAATTGTACATGTATTGAATATCAATGTTAAATGCATTATCTACTATGGCGATGGTGGTGTGGTAAGTAAAGTACTTTAATCGGCTATATGTACAGTTATTTATTTACATATTTACAAGATATGACAGACCGGCGAAAAGCGGTCTGGAGCCGGTAAAAGGCGGAGATCGACTCCGGTCTGGAGCCGGTGAACGGTAAAGATAGACTGTCGGAGACTAACTGTCCAAACGGAAAGTAAAGTCCCCTAAACCAATAATTAGACACTGGCCTAGTTAGGTAGGTAGGTTCCCCGAAACCAGTCTCTAATAAACAATTGTAAACTGCATTAGGGGGAAAACCCAACCGTAGGTCAGTTTGGGAAAACCAATCCATTATGCGGGTGTTTTTACCAGGAAGGCTAGACAAAAGGTTTGTCATATCTGTACACAAATACACAAATGGTACACGCCGAAACGTGAAAATTAGAGTTTTACAGCAATATACATAAATAGGTAGGTATCTACCTACCACGTACATAATTCAACTAATATTAGACCTTACCTATTAAACAACAATAGAACCTACACTACATACACGGTGGAGACTTTAACTGGAGGTGGGGTACTGGAACTGGAGGCGAGGTAATATTGAGTGGCCAGCAAGATCTCCAGATCTTACACCACTGGATTTCTTTTGTGGGGACATCTTAAAAGTAGGGTTTACATTCAGAAACCCAACAACATAGCAGATCTGCAGGAAAGGATAAGAGAGGAAATCGGAAAAATAACACCGCAAATGTTGCATAATGTAAGGGACGAAACCTACCACAGACTGGGATGCTGCCAACAAGTGAATGGTGCACATTTTGAACAATTGTTACGTTGAAAATAAATTTAATTTTAAATTGTTTTAATCGTATGCAACCCTACAAACATACTAAAAATTAAAATTTGATCAGTGCGTTGGATTCCTCTTTCCACCAGCTTTACAATGAGTGGTCACAAGCCATAGGGTTGCATTTGAAAAAATCATGTCGAGGGTGGTTTCAGCCACCTCTGAAGGGCTATATTTTTCATATTACTTGCAAAATGTAGGTAAATACATTTAAAAGTTGACGTGTCTCGGGAATTTTTTGAAAAATCATTCACCACCCCGCTAGCGAATATATTCCAGTTAAAGTCTCCACCGTGTATATTGCAAATAATAACCAAATATGTTTGAAATACATATTACCACCGACATTTTTATGTTGATTCTAAATCTCGGTGAATACTACGTACCTATTTACTATGCAGAGACTAACCAAATTATTTGTGTGATTGTCACTTGTGCAATATGTCACACTGACATATTGCTTTTCTTACTTCTAATTTTGTTAGTAAGGCTGCGAACATGTTGAACTCTGATAAACGCAGAAGAGCGTCGAGAAAAGTGATACTAAAAGCGACCTCAAATTAATCCTTCCTCGATGTGTTCATGTTGGAGCTGTAGTAGTAGTAGTAGGGTCTAGCTGCAGCTAGAAAGAAATAATCAAGAAATAGCTAAGATTTTCCTTAATGGAGAGGTCGCCTGTTAATGAAATTCTAAAGCATCAGTCATAATATGCAAAAACATTATTTGTCTTAAACATAATAAACCATTAACTTTATCCTACACTTTAAAAGTGACGAATATTCTTCAAACATTGTTTGGCCATTGACATATACTGTAAACGTAGTGTCTATATTTCGGTTATTTATTTTCACGCCTGGCTCATGTTTTCCATCTTCATAAAAAACGATTACACCTTGAGCGATTACAATCTTCAAAAAATCCCATATCGATCACCTCTCACTCTACTTGATTAATATTTAACGTCGACCAAGGAGACGGGCCTCATTTTATAAAAAGCCCGCGTCTGCTGACTACCTAAGTAATTTTTCCTGTTCCGAAATTGCGAAATTCGCCGACCGGCGGCGTTGAATTTCTAAGACAAAGGGCCCGTTTTCAGCGCGGCGCGCCTCAACAGTCCCTTTCAGGGTTCCGATGTCCTTCTACCGGGAGAGTCAATTAAGACGGGCCACTTCAATGTTGTCATTGTGGAGGAAAGCGGGACCTTCGCGGAAACTAATGCATTACAACTTTGTGCGTGCGAATATATTTTTCTTGTTCTTTCTGTCGATTCAATACGCATAAAGTCGAAATTTTCATTTCGGCGCCCTATTACGAAATGGGGTGTCGATACTTTTTTCTTAATTAATGAGAATTCTCATGAATACGACGAGAAAGAGAATTACGAAAAGAAATTGCAAATATCGGTGGGAGAGTCGAGGTATATTAATGATTCCTGTTTTAATTAATTAATGATTAATTAAGTGCAATCTGGGGTGAGTAAACGGCGTTGCTCTACGTATACAGGCTGTCTGATAAAAAAGCCGCGAGTCATAACTCCGTTATTTGTAGCCTAATGTTAAAAAACAAAAAACCAGATGAAATGGCTCTAAAGGAACTATAAGTGAGACTACTGCAGTATTTTTCAACTTTTTTTTTTTGAAACGCGATAGTCAACTTTTTTTTTTCAAATGGCAATATAGGATTTTTTTTGTAAAACACTATGCAAATTTGTTTTCTGAATCCAACGATGTATAACAAATTGACTTTTGTGAAACATTTATTTTTTTTCTGCTAAGCTTATTTCACAAAAAATAACCTAATGCAGAAATGACATAAAGCAGAATGCGAAAAAAAAAGACTGGGACGCGGACGCTGAAATGACATTTATTTGCTTTGTTGTATTATTTTTTTGTTTTCCACGGCATACGTAACTAGATTAGTCAAACTACGTTTGGTATTAGTTAGCCGGTAGGACGTCGATTGCGATAATGACAAATATTTTGGCACTTTTTCTGCAATAAATGTTTCACAAAAATCAATTTTTTATATATCGTTGAATTCAGGAAACCAATTTGCATGATAATTTACAAAAAAAATCCTATATTGCCATTTGAAAAAAAAAAGTTGACTATCGCGTTTCAGAAAAAAAGAAAAGTTGAAAAATACTGCAGTAGTCTCACTTATAGTTCCTTTAGAGCCATTTCATCTGGTTTTTTGTTTTTTAACATCAGGCTACAAATAACGGAGTTATGGCTCGCGGCGTTTTTTATCAGATAGCCTGTATATTTATGTGGAGAGCTAATTTATATAGAGACATCCAAAAAAAACGTCATCAACTCTGGCTATGAACGAGAGAGATGGAAATAGCGGTCATGTCTAAGCTTTTCGGTTATGTCAAACGTTTGACAAGTGACTGTCACAATTTGTAAAATAAACAATGGCTGTCATATGATGTGACAGACTTGACAAGTAAATAAGGTTATAAATTCTATTAAGAATAGAAATACGTCTTTTTTTTCTCGGCCAACTTTGATGACGTTTTTTTTGGATGTCTCTATACAAAATCGAGCGGTTGAGTAATCCCAACCATAAGGATTTTTACAGTAATTTTAATATGTAGCAACGACAGCCCAGTAGTGGATAAAACAAGCAAGCAAATATATAGTTCTAATTCAGTCTTTAGAAACCTTCTGAAGAAGCTGACAGCATGATCAGCGAAACGTCAAGTCAATTTAGACGACCACGATTCAAAGAAAGTGCTCACATTATATGATAGAATAAAAAATATATGTACTCCAATATACTTTTGACAATAATCATCGGTTGGAGGTTATTGCCTAAAAATGATAAGAAATATTACAGACAATAGACAGATATATACAATTTGATAAATACAGATAAAGTTACGATTCACGCAACAGCACCTTTCACGGGTCAGTGAACCGCAAAGGACCTTTAGAATAAGTCGGATAAATAATTAAATTTAACTTTAGTTTTAAACATTTGCTGATAACGCCAACATAGTTTTGACATTCCAAAGTTGTGGTAGCTGGTATATACATATATGTACATACCTACCTCAGAAGTAATGAGCCCACCGATTTGGTAACCATTGAAAATAATTAAGGGTGTCATGGCTGGCCATAAAATGGCTGGCAACATCGTAGCTTGACGACAAAAGGCGATCTAAAAATTATATTAAAAAACAAAATTGGCCTGTCCGATCATTTTTTTTTTTGTAAAAATTGTCCCAAAAGAGATACCACATGTATTTCAAACTGTGCGACCTCAATGTCAGCCACTTCGCTATCAGCATCATAAGAGCTTTCTCGAGAAAATAATAAGTCGAGATAAAAACTGGATACTTTGCGATAATGTGACACACTGCGCTGCACGGATTCCTTAAGGGGGTAAATACAATTAGATGGTCAAAAAAATTTTTTTCTCTAAAAAGTTTCCCGTAGAATACGCTCGTGAAAGTTTCAGAGCTAAATTCGAACTCCTTATATTTTTTTCGTCATTTTTCGAGAACGCCTTTTTCAGCGCGCAGCAGGTATACGAGAGCGGTCGGCCCTAATGAAAGTTTTATCTATTGTATCTTACTTTGAAATGCTCAAAATTTGTATACCTGAGAGTATTATATATGTACATATATGGTGTAGTCCAGGTCTATCCAACACGAACACTCGGTGCCGGCGCGCACCGGTGCTGCACTTCGCAGCACCGGTGCCTGTCCACTGCCTTCCTCACTCGTCCAGAGCCGCCTTTGCGCGACAGAGACTGACAGCATCATATTCTTGCATTTAATTCCCAGTGCTTGGCCGGCGCTCGGCCGGAGCGGCAATAGCACCGGAGTTGGAGAGGCCTGGCTGTAGTCTATGCCAACTGGACATGGCAAAAAAAATTATCGCTCAAACTTCGGGAATATGTTCGTCTATGTGTGTCCGAATCTCAAAAATATTTTTTAGCCCATTTGGGCACTCCTTTCCCGAGTAATGATTTTTTTAATATTGGAATAAACGCGAATTTTTAAAAAATCTTCCTTTATTTCGATAATTCATAACGGTCAAGTACAACGAATCGAGATTTCCATATAGGTTCTTTGCGGAAATTTCCCGTTCTTTCCAATGAAAATATGTAAAAAGAATTGGTCCATTTTAGACCATTTTTTTGGACTTTCAATTTTTAAATTGGCCAAAAATGACCTTAGCCCCAAACGGATCGTCTTCTAGCATGGCGCTTTTTATTCCCCGTCAAAAAAACTACGCGGAACCAAGTTTTTAGGATGGACGGTCTCAAATTGCCCAAATACCATCATTTGACATTTTTGGACGAAAAAATCGATTTTTACAAAATGGGTATTTCTCAGCGCTTTAATCGCTGGAAAATGTTAGGATTGATTGTATATTAAATAGTTGCGATAAATTTCGAATTATGCATGGGAAAAAGGGCAGGAAAATGTATGAAAAAAATTTGAAAAAACCGGTTTTTAAGGAGAAGTGGATTTATTGAACCAGGATTTTTTTCTTCATCATTTTCATCATTATTTTTTATAGGTTTATAGTTTTTATAGGTAATAATTGTTTGAGGTTTACCGACAAATTATATGTATTTTTAACATAAATTTTATTTCCTGGACTGTTGCAGATGACAATTACGACGTCCAGAGTGGTTGCTTTTTTTGTAGGTCCACTTTGCGCCAGCATGCAGCCGCCATTTTGTTTTGAATAATACAAAAAAAATGAATTCTTCATTCTTATCTTAACAAATACACAAAGTTTTGTAATGATTAAATAAAACCATCTTGGTAAAATAAATGTTTTTTAATGCGTAATTTTAGCCCGTCTAATTGTATTTACTACAATTAGACGGGCAATTAATACAACAAGGAAATACAAAAAATCAATCACATTTAAAAAATGAAACCTAAAGGACCCCGCACGTTTTACATGGAAATTGGTCTTCCGGTGAAATTGACTGAAAATTTGGGAAATGGTTCATTTTGTATCCCTGATCAAAAGTCTCAATGGAGTCAAAGCTTGAAATGCCCATCTTTAGGCAGTACGACCGTTTTTAAGGAGTAAAAACGGCAAAAATTCAATTTTTTTATGTACTGTGTTTAATTCTTGTATTCTGTGTTTAAGTCTTGCATGTGTACCTATGTGTTTTTTTGAGTCTATGTGTGAGTTTGTATTTTTGTATGTGTGCGTGTGCGTGGGAATATATGTGTGCACAAATAAATGTTTGTTGCATTTATTAACTTCAATATATGTACAGAGTTTGTCAGTGAATTTTTTTTCCCGAGACTGTACGCGCCAGCCCGCGCTTTACGTGCTGGGATTGTGGTGGGGGGATCTGGCAACAAGATCCAACAAGCGTCAGTTGGCTATCGGTCGTTGTAGCGGTCGCATCACTCGTTCTTTGAGAGTCGTTACAGTGACCCGGTGCAAGAAAAAAATGCAACGTTCGCTTGAGCAACGGATGGCGATCAAGTTTTGTGCGAAACTGGAGAAGAGTGCTGCGGAAACCATTCCAATGTTGAAGAAGGCTTTCGGCGTCGATTGTCTTTCGGACAGGCAAATTTTCCGGTGGCAAAAGGCCTTCGCAGAAGGTCGGGAAGATGTCAACGTCGAGAACCGCGCTGGACGGCCATCAACCTCCAGTTCCGACGACAATGTGAAACGTGTGCGTGACTTGTTGAACACTGACCGTCGTCTAAGTGTGCGTTTAATTTCCGAAACATTAGACATTACGAAAACTGTTCACGAAATTGTGACGGAGTCTTTAGGAATGAGGAAGGTGTGCGCGAAGCTCGTGCCAAAAGTGAGCCCCGCTTTCCTTGATGACGTCATCCGGAGACGAAGAGGTAAAGTGAGGAGTGGCACACGTCGAACTCCCCTCGCCCCAAGAAGGCCAGGATGTCCAGGTCAAAGATGAAGACAATGCTGATTGTCTTTTTTGATTGCCGGAGATTGGTCCATCATGAGTTCGTTCCGCAGGGGACAACCGTAACCTGAAAGTTTTACGTCGAGGTGCTGAAGCGGCTGAAACGCAGGGTGAATCGCGTCCGCCCAGACATCTCAAAATCCTGGAAGCTTCACCAAGACAATGCGCCCTCGCACACCTGCTTTCTCGTGGCCGATTACCTCGTCAAGGCAGGCATCACCGTTGTTCCCCAGCCTCCCCTACAGCCCCGATGTGGCCCTCCCAAACTTTTTTCTATTTCCGCGCCTCAAAACCCCAATGAAAGGACAGCATTTTTGGTCGGTGAAAAACATTCAGAAGACTTGCACCGACGCTTTAAAGGCGATTCCGGAAGACTACCGTGCGGCTTTTGATGGGTGGGAAGACCCGCTGGAACCGATGTGTGGACGCAGGAGGAATGTATTTTGAAAGTTTCTAAAGATTTGTACACATAGAACCAAAAAAAAAACATTTTTCAAGGCTCACTGACATTTATTTCCGGACAAACCCTGTACATAGATACGATAGTTGTGATTCATGCATTGCCCATGTGTAAATCACAAATACAACCTGGGACTAATTTAACCTAAAAAGTATGACATTTCAACCCTAAAAGTATATCAATAATATAGCAACTCAGGAGACTATTCAAGAATTAAACACAGTACATAAAAATTTTTTGCCGCGTTTGCCCATTAGAAACGGCCGTACTGCCTAAATATGGGCATTTCAAGCTTTGACCTAATTGAGACTTTTGATCAGGGATACAAAATGAACTATTTCCCAAATTTTCGGTCAATTTCACCGGAAGACCGATTTCCATATAAAACGTACGGAGTCCTTTGCTAAATTATTATATTTATTGTATACTGATTAGACTTTAACCTGGGCTAGTTTCAACACATTGTCTCAAATTTTATTCGACAATTCTGAATGCTGTCAGTGGATATTAAACAGCGTGTGAGTGCATTATCAAGAAAATCAAGCAAAGGCGTAATCGTGAAGCCTGTACGTTACCAGCTCCTCGAGGCTTATAAATTAGTTTATATTATCTGTCGGAGTTACCCACATGGAAATAGAGAAGGTTGTTTCCACATATTCTCCACTCAGAGAAATTACTGGCATATATGTATGCACAATACACACATCGCTATGAAGTTTCAGGATATGAAAACGTAAATATCGTCACGTGCATTCAGGATATATACATACATATTTATTGAAATTAATTTTTATGGGATTAAATTGATGATAGAATAATAGTAAAGTAGACTGTTGTCGAGAATTTACCACTATCAACTTTAATTTACAACTTTCCTTCAAACGTAACTGATGTTAGAAGCACTATCTTAATTGTTTCTTAAAAACATGTTTTGATTGATATTTGTAATAAGTAATTAGTGGTGTGGTAATCTACGTAACTCAAGTGATTTTGTCGAAGTTAGTTTGCTTTTAGTGTCAATTTAGCGTTTTTTTTTGTAGATATTAAAAATGGAAAAAACAAATGTTCTAATCGAGCCTTCAGATTTAGTATAATTATTTATGTAAAATTTGAAAACAAATAGCAGTGGCGGCCGGTGGAATTTGACATGCTCTTATTTCCGTAAGAACCCATGGGACCTACACCATATTTAAGGCGGTGGTTACCTAGACCCAAGTAGAAGGCTATAATGGCAAAAAAATCAGGGGAAACTTGCGATTTTTTTTTCCCAAAAAATGGCTGCCTCCGAACCATTTTAGAAATTATTTTTATTCATAATCACCGAGTAAATACATTTTTTTTATAACTGTAATTTTTGCAAAATTCTTATTTTCCTTAAAGATACAGTAAAATCTTACAGACGAAAGTTGGGATGGAAGGATGTCAAGAAAACCGCAATTATAAAAATACTTTGTATTTACTCGGTGATTATAAAAAAATATTTCGCAAAGATCTTCCCGGAGGCAGACATTTCTACTATAGCCTTCTACTTAGGTCTAGTAACCACCAGTTATGAATTATGGTGTGGGTCCCATGCCTCCTTACGAAAATACGAGCATGTCAAATTTCACCGGCCACAACTGACAAATAGCCTTTCTTAGTAAAACTTTTTGAAATCGCAACTAAAACATTTTAAGTAATACTTTTAGAAAAATGTCAAATTTGACAGGTGCAGAAAGTTACGTGACCCCATTCGAGTAGATAATTTTTCATAATTTTTAACCCCAAGTCAGGTTTCTAAAAAAAGTCGCTGATATTTTTTCCCATATGGTGCGCACTTTATGAAGACTACATATTATGATGATTAGTTAATCACTAATCATGTTTTAGCATATTTAACGCACTATAACAACCGTACACCAAAAATATATATATATAACAAATGACAAAAAGACACACTAATGGATACCATTTGCCTGAAGGCAGTCAATCCACTGTGTATAAGACCTCTTATCGTTAGTGGATGAAAGCACTCCAAAGCGCCATCTGTCCATTGTCTCATAAGTTCGCCGCTCGGACACTCGAACGCCTGTGAAGGACATGCGAGGATTTAACAGGCTTAATTAGGATAATAGAAACTTAACCGGGATTTCGAAGCACCGATCTAGTTGCCCCTCTATCGGCGCGCTGATGTGTTTATCTGACAAGATACGCCGTGCCATACTAACTAGTTTATTAGGTAGAAGGTCTAGATATAATGTTGTTAGTACACCGTTCCGCGTTGGTAATACTGCCCAGGAAATTTGCGTAAACGATTAACACACGCAATAACTGGTGTAGTGAAGTATGTATACACGACGAGCTTAGAAATATTTACCACACAACAACAGACTGTACTTCTCGAAGCGTTCACGGCTGCAACTACAAAAGAAATAAGCACAATTTTAGGTTTTATCTATTGCGGCCAATGGCAAAACTACTGCTGGTGCACTGTACCTACTTTATTACCAGACTTAGGATATAAGTGATTTTAACCTTGAACAGTGGTTAAAATTACTTTATGTTCAAAAACCTTAATATATTCGAATACAGTGCAATTTTCGTTTAAATAATTATTATTTGACAAAAAAAGGCAGACTGTACATCTCCAATAACATTTGGAGACGTACACTTTGTCTATCTTTGTCTAACTTTGTCTATCATACCAGTGCAAATATCCCGTGAACATAAACTGTTCAGTCCCAGAATCAAATTCGCACACGGCTCTCGAAAATTATGAATGAAGCAATCCATTCATAAAGGAGGCCGTAGACGATCAATCTGCTTGATCAAACGATTGAGTCAATCGATTGACGCGCGCTTCAATCAACCTCAATCAGCCCCTCAATCTTTTGATAAAAACCCCCTCATCAGTGGAAGTAGTGAGGTGGAGTAGTGCACACCTGTTGTTTGTTCTAACCTGTTGTTAATTTTGGCGGTGAACAATGGTTTCGAATACAGATTTGGGCTTCCTCGCCTTAACACTGGTTGCCCTCAAGCAGAAAAAACAACAAAAGAAAAAACGACGGTGGTCCAAGGACACACGGTGGTACAAAATGAGAAACCGTTTCACTCATGAACATTTATTCAATTTTCTGCGTGATTCGGAACTAGAGGACTACATGAACTTTTTGAGAATGGACCAAGAAACTTTTGATTATCTACTGGAGTTAGTACGCCCCGACATCGAGAAGAAGGATACAAATATGCGTGAAGCGATTCCTGCCATCCTGCCAAGTCAGAGATTGTCTCCAGAGATCACATTGAGGTACCTAGCATCTGGCATAGATTAAGAAGAAATGAAATTCACGTGCGTCATTGCTCCTCAGACTCTGGAGTTCATGAACGCCATGGTTTCCATCGAGTGACTGACGCAATGCTTGACGGAAATTGACCTAGACGATCAAGCGCCTTCTTCAACCGTTTGAGTCATTCAAACTTCTCACTCAATCAACCACCGTCAACTCTCACTCAATCAACATTCAAACTCAATCAACCACCGTCAATGCTTGCCTCAAGCGTCAAACGGGTTTCTAAACGGTCAATCATGCTTGATACAATTGATTGACTCAAGCTTTTTGATCAAAATGATTGATCGTCTAGATCGTCCTTAAGAATCGTTCAAGGTTAAAACCACGTTTATCCGAAGTCTATTTATTACTAACTAATTTCGTATCCCCTCATTTTTGCTTTAATTAGTATATTTCTGCAAGAGGGAAAATATGTATGGAATTTCTGGATGGTACTACTGGACTTACACTGCTCTATAAACAAAAGTAGGTACTCCACCTTTTTGTCCTTGTTATCTCCTCGATATGTTTGAAAATTGCGGGTTTGCAATCGTTTATTTAAAGACATTTATGATTGACAATACCAAGCTGCATTGAAATGAATGAAAAATGTATTTAGTTTTCTTAGAGGGCATCCTACCTGAACATCCTACCTGAACCTAAAGCCTCTTTGGACTTGAGGTCTTGAGTTTATAGTTTTTTTTTAACTTTTAAGAGCGAATACCTGCTGCTTTCTTCCAATTTATATTGCGTACGCTCTTTTGTACTTTTTTGGGCACATATGAGAGTCAATAGAGCTCGGAAACGCTGCATTTGGTCTGGAATAGACTGAATATTATTTCTTAAGTTATAAAGAAGTTCCACCCAATTTTGTAGGGGGCCGAAAATTAACTTTCTATCTTTGCAGCAGTTTTCTAAGTCTTTCACTCTATGTTATATAATAGATAAGTAAACGTTTTGTTATCAAAAAAAGTAAAGGTCCCACTCTTTTTATTGAAGTCACCCTGTAAAATGCTATCAGTGGCAGAGCTATGCGTACGGGTTCAGATGTGACGGTCTCGATAAGTAGGCCATTTATATGAGGAACAAAAAACCTATGCCACATAATTTTTTATTGGATTAAATTCTGAACCTACGATACGGGCTCTCAAGTAACATCAAGCAAAGTCAAGGACAATGGTGGCAATAAATGAAAGATGAAAATTTTCCTGTGGAAAATAGGATTTTCTGAATTAGGGATTGTCAGGATAAGAAGAAAGCAGAATACGACAGATAATAGGTATGAGCAATGAAATGAATATAAAATTAAATAGAATCAAGGAAAACATACGGCTTAGCTAATAGGTACATACAGGATGTCTACTTTTATTTATGGACAAATCCATAAAATCCTTATTTTTCAAGATAATCGATTAAACTTTTTATATATAAAGAGTATCGAAAAATGCTTCTCTTGTCCATACCATCGCTTTTAAGATTCATGCCCAAGGTCTGCTATGATTTTTTTTATATCCCCGAAATTCAATATAACAATATAGCGTCGCTTTTGTTTGTCAACCAGAATAGTGGACAGTTAAAGTGTTTGACCATTCTCTTTATTCATGCTGCATTATTATTTCATATTACTTATAATAATTTCTACATTATCAACTGCATCCGTTTTGTTTTTGTATTAATTTTAAAATTAATAAGTAACATAAGAAGCATTGGGCACAATAGTGGTTTTAGAGTTTTTTTTTTCGTGTACTACTTATTTCAAGTCGTTTACAATCAGTACTTTCATCCCCATGGCCTGCTACGATTTTTTTTTTACAACCGAAATTCAATATAACCATTTAGCGATTGTTTTATTTCAAATCCGAATCCATAACGTCAATCAGGACTCCTCAAAACCCCCAAATTCGAAATTTGAACAAAAAAATATATAAGGTGTTTCTATTCGATCTCAAAGTTGAGGAAAATCTCGAGTTTGATAGCCTCTAGATCATTCAAGTGTACCATAGAATTATGTCAAAACAGTTTTCAAGATGTTATCTAGAATCACTTAAATTTAATTTAGACCTAACTGTAGTAAAAAATTATATTTGTCTACTAAATTTCTTTTGTAGGTGCATATTATTATTAAAATTAAGTTTAAGTGATTCTATTATAGATAACATGCAACTGTCTTAACATAATTCTGTAGCTGAGGGGTAAACAATCGTATGTCCATAAAAAAACATTTTCAGTAATGAGCAAAACAAGTGGAAACGCTAATGGATTTTAAAATTTGAGATACATGGAGATACTACATTTCTAACTTAAAAATATTGGCAATCAACAAATCGTGACAGGATTTTTTACCACAATATCAAAAACGAGTGTAGTTTAAAGATGATCTTAACTCCATACTGGCAAAAGTTGGAGTTACAATTGTTTACCTCTCAGCTACAGAATTTCATTACACATTTGACTCGTCTAGCGTCTCTCAAACTCGATATTTTGCTCAACTTTGAGATCATATAGAAACACATTATACATTTTTTGCTCAAATTTTGCATATAGGGGTTTTGAGAAGTCTTGATTAACTCTATGGATTTGGATTTTAGATAAAAAAATGCTAAATGGTTATATTTAATTTCGGGGGAATACAAAAAAAATGTAGCAGGCCATGGCGATAAATCTTAAAAGCGACTTTAGGGTCAGAAGAAGCAGTTTTCAATCACCATTAAAAAAAAAGTAAATCGATTATCTTGAAAAAATGAAGATTTTATGGATCTGTACATAAATAAAAGTCGACACGCTATATATTAAATGAAAGGTATTAATGTTTTCCTGTTTATCATTTGAAGTTCAAAAAATGTTGAAGTTTAAAAAGTGTATACTTTTTGAGTATCTCAAATGAAATGGCGCACCCGGTACCTATATCACTCGTTTCACTCATCTCTAAATGATACTAGCGTGGCTGGTGAAATGTGTGCGCTAAGTGCAGTAATGTTTCTATGTTATGGAAAATGAAGAAAAAATATACATATGTATGTAAGTATATTATCAGTTAGTATAACCATATACTTTCTCATTTGTCTGATAACCACCTGCGATCAATCTCAATATTCTCTATTCTACCCCTAATTTTTCAAAAAAAGGAGGCCGAATAAAATCGTCCGGTAAAGATTAACGAAAACGTATCTGGTCGATTAATTTGTGGTTTATCCGGCTGATTTGACTTTACGCTGATATAAAAGACAAAGCGACACCATTAAACGGACCCTATTTGGTATTAACGACATTGCGGTTGGTAATACGGGGAATATCGATGACCCGAAATTGGCCAGTGACAAATACGGCCCATATAGGTAACGGTTATGTGGAGGGGGGACGACAATAGTCCTAACGAGATTGGTTACTATTGGCCTTTTAGCCTTTACTGACTTAATTTGAGAAGTTTATTCTGAAAGAGCCATTTGCCCATTGAGATTTTAAACCACCTAAACTATGAAAAAATAAATCTATAGGACTACTAATGAATATATGTAACTTGATCATATTATAAACCCAATTTGCTTTGACCCAAATAGAAGGTACAGGAACATTTTATATACGGTGGAGACTTTAACTGGAATATATTCGCTAGCGGGGTGGTGAATGATTTTTCAAAAAAATTCCCGAGACATGTCAACTTTTAAATGTATTTACCTACATTTTGCAAGTAATATGAAAAATATAGCCCTTCAGGGGTGGCTGAAACCACCCTCGACATGATTTTTTCAAATGCAACCCTATGGCTTGTGACCCATCATTGTAAAGCTGGTGGAAAGAGGAATCCAACGCACTGATCAAATTTTAATTTTTAGTATGTTTGTAGGGTTGCATACAATTAAAACAATTTAAAAATTAAATTTATTTTCAACGTAACAATTGTTCAAAATGTGCACCATTCACTTGTTGGCAGCATCCCAGTCTGTGGTAGGTTTCGTCCCTTACATTATGCAACATTTGCGGTGTTATTTTTCCGATTTCCTCTCTTATCCTTTCCTGCAGATCTGCTATGTTGTTGGGTTTCTGAATGTAAACCCTACTTTTAAGATGTCCTTACAAAAAGAAATCCAGTGGTGTAAGATCTGGAGATCTTGCTGGCCATTCAATATTACCTCGCCTCCCAATCCACCTACCGGGAAAAATTCGGTCCAGATACTGACGAACAATGGCAGCATAGTGTGGTGGGGCCCCATCTTGCTGAAACCATAACCTCTCGTCGGTCAAGTTAGGGTTTAAGGGGTTTGGAAATAAATGACAGCACTGGCATTAGTTCGTACTGGAGTAAACGCAAGTATCTTGCTCCATTAAGAGTGTCACCAAAGAAAAATGGTCCTACAATTCTATCTTGTATTATTCCGGCCCACACATTAGTTTTCTGTGGGCGCTGAGTATGAAGTTCCCTCATCCAATGGGGGTTCTCTTCAGCCCAGTAACGACAATTTTGGCGATTTACGTGCCCATTTAATGTAAAAGTAGCCTCGTCAGAGAAAACTATCCACTCTAAAGATAACTGGTTTTGATCAATACAAGTCATCAATAAATCGCAAAATTTTACTAATTGTGCTTCAATTTTACTAATGGTACCTTGATTTAGTGGTGGCAAGTCAGGATGCGTTTCTCGAAACAAGCGAACAACTTCGCATTGAGTTCGCGCCCTACCACCATATCCAATCATCATCAAAATTTCGATTTTTAGTGATTCAGTTAAATAAGACATTTTCATCAATTTGAAATAACACTTCGTTTCAAACTCTGAATACAGCATACAAACTAAATTACTCTTTGCGGCCGTGTAAAAACACTAGCAAAATATAACAAATATCAGCTGTGGCAAAAAATTGCTTGGAATTTTTTATGGGGACATATGAAAAGTAAGGTTTACATTCCAAAACTAAACAACACATATTTTGAGTACGAAATTGTTGCGTTAAAAATAAATTAAACTATAAAATTACGTTTTAATTGTATGCAACCCTACAAACATACTAAAAATTAAAATTTGATCAGTGCGTTGGATTCCTCTTTCCACCAGCTTTACAATGAGGGGTCACAAGCCATAGGGTTGCATTTGAAAAAATCATGTCGAGGGTGGGTTCAGCCACCCCTGAACGGCTATATTTTTCACATTACTTGCAAAATGTAGGTAAATACATTTAAAAGTTGACGTGTCTCGAGAATTTTTTGAAAAATCATTCACCACCCCGCTAGCGAATATATTCCAGTTAAAGTCTCCACCGTGTATATGTTTGTAAAACAAAAACAATAATAATAGTAACAGTGATCATATATGAGCCTCATTGCTGTTACAAATATGAATTGTATTACTTGACTAGTTACGTCTGAGATAAGTTCACTGTATATATTTTTAAGAAATCATAAGGTTATTTTGCAAACTGCACCCTATTCTGTATAAGGCTTTAAAGAATATACGTACGTCTTGTTGTTGGATTACATTGTTAATGTTTCTGTGACTTACACCTACTGTACCTCTTATTATTATTAGACTTCCGAATGTTTGCATGCCCGCATGTAAAACTTCATAAGTTTAGTTTACACTTTCATTATCAGTTAATTTCATTATTCAAAGTTTTATAGTGCCGAGCCTTGCGTTGCCGGACACATTTCCGGACCCCCGTTATTATACACAAATAGGAGAAAATATACTGTATTAACATGCATTTGTAAGATCATATTTGTCCACTGACGGTTTAAATCAGGTATTTCCAACTCCGGTGCTATGGCCGCTCCGGCCAAGCACTCGCTTCGGGCTGCGGCACCGTTGAGTCGAGGGATGGCAGAGACAGCACTAACAGTCCAGTAGGCAGGGAGCTAAAATTATCAAAATGTATTCTTGCGACATGCGGGCAGGTTTTTACGGTTTCCCATGTATTACCAATTTTACAAGTAATTAACGATCGAATTTTTGGAGAAGCCTTAATCAACAATACTGCCATTTCTTTATTTACAGTCAAAAATCTCTTCTACTCTTTGAGACTTTTTGAGATTTTTAAAAAATATTGAAATGGACTAGTTTTATAGCGCGTATAGTTTTATGTGACGCGACGTCATTAATCATCTAGCGTCCCGTCAAAAAAAGGTGGTCGCGTATAAAACACTATGAAACTCCACTGGTCCATTTCAAAATTTTTAATAATCTCAAAATGTCTCAAAAACTAGAAGAGATTTGTGACCTCTAGCCTAAGCCGATCAAAATCGTACTGTAAATAAAGAAATGGCAGTATTGATAATTAAGGCTTCTCGAAAAAATTCGATCGTTAATTACTTGTAAAATTATTAACCGATCGAACTGACATTTTCAGGGTAACTTCTAGTTACAAATAGCTACTCTTTAAATTTCAGCCTGATAATTGCTTAACTTTTCGAATAAATAAATAATTAAAAGTAAGCACTTTTTCAGCTTTATTAGCCAAGTGTTAGTTATCAATTGCACTAAGAGACTTCCGGTGGGCTTAAAATTTTCTAAATTTAATAAGGAAAATTTTTCTTCATTGCACCTTATATACCGAAAATGCACAGGAACGGAGTTATATGCGAAAATATTAAAATTTTCGCATAAATTGCTTATTTAAACAATGTTCCATACGGATGCTGCTCTACGGACCCCTCGCATTGTGTTCTACGCAAAAAAAATACATATGAAACCGTCAAAACTCGCCCTATATGTTTCAAGAACACGTTTTTATGATTTTAGCTCCCTGCCTACTGGACTATAAAAGTTAAAATTAAATTAAGAAATCTAAAATACCAGAAAACGTTAAAGGTCTGATATTTTCCGGAAAATTGGTCAATTTTAAAAAAATAGTACTAAAATAATGACGCGTACCTCTGGAATGCTTGATAGTTCTGATTTTAATTTGGCTATCAGTTCCGTCCTTTCGTCACCAACAATTGCGTCATGCGACGAATAATGTTTGTTCTCGTAATGTCGCCGCACGGTCCAGGACTTGATTTTTACGATTGTATGATAAACAAAACATTGAGCTTTTCCGTCGACGTTAGTAAAGAGATATGAATCCTTCTATTGGGAATTAAATGTCAGGCTAGATTGCCTGGCATTACGATGTCTACGAAGGTCCACTCTGTTAATGACGGACCGATTCTTTTCCCATTAGAATTAGAATCAAGTGTCGCGCGGATTGCGCGCGCGAGTGTGTGTGGGTGGGAGAGACATAGAAACAGAAAGCAATAATATGATGCCGTCTTTGTCGCGCAAAGGCGGCTGCGTTGCGCAGAAGTGGGGAAGGCAGGGGGCAGGCACCGAGTGCTCGTGTTGGAGAGGTTTAAATGATGCGTTATTCAGTCTGGATATAGGGTGTTCCATATTAAGGGACCACAACTTTTACCAAGGTTCTTTGGGTAAAAATATTATGATTTAACCACTCACCTTAGTACAAATGTTATTGGTAACGAAGATACAGGGTGTCAAATTTATAATTTTATTTTACACTTCCGTAAACAACTTCTTTAAAAAACGACATTTTTTCAAAAAATTTTGTGATTGTAGTTTTTTTGGTGAGATTTAATTTGTTAATCAGTTTGATGTAAATTGTAGCATTCTGAACACTTAAAAATGGTGTAAGTTTTTGTGCTTTAGAATATGTATGTTTTTATTGAAAATATCTATTTTTAATCGTTTATTGGCATAAAAGGTGTACTTTTTAAATATCGCTCCGAATGATCATTTTAGATATATTTGCATTTAAAGTGTTCTAAACTATATATAATACCATATATTCCGTAAAAAGTGAAGAACTTCAAAAATATCTTATTAAAAATCTAATAATCCCTATATGTCATTTACATAATCAAGTCACGACAGTGATAAATAATTAGCTTAAATTAGATTCCTTAAAATAAACTCGCTTTTCACACGTTAGTAGATTTTATCGTCCTTACCAGCACTGGGTTATTGTTTCAGGCTCCTCTGAAAGGGCATTTGCATTTATATTAAATGGTTCTGTTTAAAAACCGAATGTGAGATTAACGCTTCACATGAAAACTCTCCAATGCGGGGGTTATTAACATGAAATATGAGACATGAACTTTTTGTTGCCGTACTGGCAGAATTTTTTATTTTAATTACGGGGCTTAATTATCAACTACAAAAAGGGTTTAAATAATGGCCGAATTTATTTTTTGTCGGCGGGAAGCGTCGAACCGAGCCCTTTGACGGTTTATTTTTCTGATTCCACTCATTCTCTAACAACCACTACTGAAAAAAAAAAAATGTTAAATTATCAGTCATATCCCGTTGATGAAAAGTAATACTGAAACATCTATTTTATGTTACATACCAATGCGATATTTCCACAAGTACGAAGAAGTTTAAGGAATTTTTCGTACAAGCGACGAAAACTGTTTAGAACTTTAACCTTACCCCTTAACCCGAAATATGACGTGTTCATCGGCAATACGAAACTTAGTAATAGTCTGTCACACAAGAACATATACAGTGCGTCCATAAAGTGACGCATAAATTCATTATTAGCTAAATGAACAATATTATTGAAAATTCCCGAGACAGGTCAATTTTTGATTGCGATTTACTATTTTGTCACATAATAATTTAATATACAGGGTGTCCCACCTTCGAGTAATGACGCCACCACCGATTTTTTTAAATGGAACACTACATTTTTTTTCAAGTTTCGGATGACCCTGGCCGAGCTGAGTCCAAAAATGTATCACAAGTTGCTTCTATCTATTACAGGGTGGACAACAATACATAAAGTGTTTATGAAAAATTTCATTAGAAAGTTATACGTTTCTGTATTTTTAGAAAAGTCACAATAAATGCTCAAATTGTTCTCCGTTGACTGCTAAACAATGACCGAATCGGGCAATACATTCGCTTCTGACATTTTGTAACATAGCAGGTGTTATGTTTAACGTTTCTTGCCTGATTCGATCTTTGAGCTCACGGATGTTCTCGGGTCTATTAGTATAAACTTTAGATTTCAAATAACCCCATAAAAAGAAATCTAGTGGAGTAAGATCAGGTGATCTAGGGGGCCATTCCACTGATCCTCTTCTTCCTATCCACCGATCTGGAAAGGTTCTGTGTAAAAACTCGCGCACAGCTATAGCAAAATGTGGTGGTGCACCATCCTGTTGAAACCAAATTCTGCCGTCTAAAGTATTGGCTATTTCAATATCAGGAAATAGCCGGGTCAAGTCAGGAATTAATGTATATTGTAAAAAATTCAGATACAATGCTCCTGTCAAATTTTCATCAAAAAAGTATGGACCAACAATTCTATTTCTCACAATACCAGCCCACACATTGACCTTTTGTGGATGTTGCGTATGGTATTCTTGCATCCAGTGTGGATTTTCCTGAGACCAGTAGCGGGTGTTTTGCCGATTAACATGCCCGTTCAAAAAAAACGTTGCCTCGTCAGAAAATAAAATATTAGCAATGAAACCGTTATTTTGATTATTGTGGTCCATCATGTACTCGCAGAATTCAGTTCTTCGGTCAAAGTCGTCTTCAGCCAATTCATGGATGAGGCGTACTCTATAGGGATGGTATTTTACCTTTTTAAAAATATTCGATACTGAAGACTTTCCAATATTCAAATCCCTAGATACTTGCCGTACTGTACAATGTGGATTTTCTAGTGCCGACAAAATTACGTCTTGTTGAACATTTTCATTAATTTTAGGTCTACCTTGCCTTGGTGCATCCCTCACGTGTCCTAATTCTCTGTATTTTCGCTCTATTCTGCTTACTGTAGATTGTGAAACAGGTTCACGATCTGGGTGCATTTCATGGAATAATCTACACACCTCTTGTTGAGTCCGCATTCTGTCGCCAACACCAATCATCATTAGAATTTCAATCCTATCCCTTTCATTTAAAGGCATTTTCAACAAAACGTTTTAAATAAATTAGATTTAGGTTTCACTTAAAGTACCTACTTTGAAGCGTTAACAATACAAAAGTGAACTCTAAATAGCCGTTTTTAATATGGCAAAAAATGACAATGACAATCAAAAAACAAATGACAAAAAAAATAACGAACCACGTATCGCGCCTCGCGTCATTCGCGCGTCTTGTCCAAACTGGTGTTTATTAAAGTAGTTGTATTTTTGTATCACAATAACGTTAATTTAATTTTTTTTAGTGCGTTTAATCAGCAATACATAATTTGTAATTTTTGTACTGTTGTCCACCCTGTAATAGATAGAAGCAACTTGTGATACATTTTTGGACTCAGCTCGGCCAGGGTCATCCGAAAATTGAAAAAAAATGTAGTGTTCCATTTAAAAAAAATCGGTGGTGGCGTCATTACTCGAAGGTGGGACACCCTGTATATTAAATTAGTATGTGACAAAATAGTAAATCGCAATCAAAAATTGACCTGTCTCGGGAATTTTCAATAATATTGTTCATTTAGCTAATAATGAATTTATGCGTCACTTTATGGACGCACTGTATATAAGGCAAAAAAAAACATTTATTTAGAAAAACTAAGAAATGTAAAAAGAAAAAACTCTTTAGTTTTTTTTCAAGTCTACAACAAGAAGCAACCCTTGTTTGAAAATTTTCTACTGCACTCCAGACATATGGCTTTCCAAAAATGAACAAATCCATAATTCATCTTTATCATTTTTGACAACAGACAAATACTGCATAATTACTGTTACATTCACGTAGCGGAATGTATTATTATATAAGTATAGTATTCATGATAAATTTTAATTGGTTAAATAGACCTGAAACATCGAGATTTTAAGTTTAAGCGTAAAAAAAATTCTGGCTGTTGGTCTGTCTGTCTGTTAACCTTTCTTTTGTGCACTCTCCCTCTCCCATTACTCTGGCTGGGGGTAATATTTTTTTCCTTGACTATTGGTAGTTCACAAACGAAGCAAGATGCACTTTGACTTTGACACACATGTACAACATAACAAAGTCTACAAATGAATATATTTTTAGCTTAATACTGTGGGGGTTGGTCAGGGAAGTCAAAATTTATTGGTCAGGGAAGTCAAAAAGGCAAATTGGTTCACATCAAGAAGTTTAAGGAAGATAAATCATAGAAGGTGATTTGGTCCAACAAGACAAGAAGGACCAGTCAATGGAGGTAAAATAGGTCAATAGGAAGAAGAACGAGGACAAGGAGGTTAATGAGGCTTAAGAAAACAAGGAGGACAAGATAAGGTCAAAGTCAAGAAGGTCATAAAAATGAATTAGGTCACATCAAGAAGTGCAGGAAGGATGAAGGTGCTGAATGACAACATATACCTCACATTGTTACTGCAATTAGCTGAAATTATTTATCTTTCGTCTGTCGCACCAATGTTTCAGGCTAAGAGTTAACAATTTAAATAATTTTAATCTGTGACACGCCAGGCCGCAAAACAATAATTTTAATCCTGAACCTATCGAACTCACACGTTTGAATTGCTAAAGCCTACTTTGAAATTCTGTTGAATGCTCGTTTCATCAACACTAGCATCTACTAACACACAAAATCCTTCTCTGGAATAGCGTCTCCGGAATAGTCTTCACATTGAACCTCTAACTCCATTATATCATTTTCGTCATATTTTATATCGTCGATTATTTTTTTGGTTTGTTGGATTTTAGGTCCTTGAATAAACAACAACTATTTGATTTTTGCCAACGTTCCGGATATTTATTTCTCCTTCTTCAGTTTTTAATCAATGTTGTTGTTACTGTCACATTAGGTGGTATGTTACGAGCATTAGCAGTTCTATCTTTATACATATCTAATGAACGTAAACAGATAAATCACAAACTATCTACAGGACAGGACAACACGCTTTAAAAATCACTATAGAAAATTTTCTAAGACCTAAAATCCAGCAAACCAAAAAATTAATAGAGAAGGTCCCCAAATTCCTCACAGATATTGTCGATTATATTTAGCTAAAAATTGACAACTTTCAAACGGTTTGTTAAAAGCCGTATAAGTTGAAAGACCAAAAATTATTTCAAATTCTTTCTAATTATTTCTGTTTCATTAATCTTATTCCTTCTACTGTGACTTATTCGATCTATTTGTATTTCTATTTCATTAGATTAACGAAATTATTATCCGATTTCTCGGGCAAATTGATACTTTTGTATATTTTGTTGTTGATGTTTATTACTGAGGTTATTGATTGCTATATTTAAAAAACTATATTTTAAAACATATGTACATATTTTTCTTGTTTTGCAATATATTTTAGGGACACATTTGTCAATTGTTAATAATAATTTACATTTTAGTATAAACATTTTATTTCTGTTAATGTGCCAGTGGATGCTTTTATGAATTTGATAATTTGTTAGCATCCCTCAAATGTTGTAGGTAAATAAATAAATAAATAAATTAATAAGTAAAAAAAAGACTGGACGTCTTCCACGAAACACCGAACTACTACACTTTTCTCGACGCGCGTTTCGCCAACCAAGTTGGCATCTTCGGGAGAAGATTAAAACTAATTTTTTACAGATTGCAAAAAAACAGTTTTAATCTTCTCCTGAAGATGCCAACTGGGTTGGCGAAACGCGCGTTGAAAAAAATGTAGTAGTTCGGTGTTTCGTGGAAGACGTCCAGTTTTTTGTTTCTACGCCGAAGGTTCCAGTACCCACTCCAGGAAATTAATAATTATATATTATATATGATTGATGCAATTGAACATGTTGGGATGGATTATTTGCCAAGGATCTATGTATAACATAACTAGATAGACCTAAAATTTCCGGCAGTATAGCGTAGGAGGATATAGTGAACATTAGGCCCTACGGGGTATACAATACGTCTAGCGCATTGTTGTTTTAGTATTACAAATTCGTCTAGTCGGGGATTTGACAAAAATGAAAACACACACAACGGAAAAAAGAGGCGATAAAAATACAAAGCAGAAACTCTGAGAATTCACGGGCGGCAGTCGCTTCCGTCTGATATCACGTAGGCGACGATGGTAAAGTCGCATCCAGAATTTACATGACAAAAAGCGCATTCGACGATAATAAGGAAACCGTCGAAAGTAACTAGAAATATGACTTTATTACCGCATGAATAATACAGAGGGTTGTAAGTCGCTCGTTACGTGAGAAAGAGAATCTCGACGGAGCCGCGGCCCGAGATGAATCGCAATCGTTTCCCTTCACATTATATTACTAGAGGAATTCTCAGTGGCGGAACAACGACAATTACCATATGATGGAGCGCCACTTTTGCAACTCTTATTGGCTTTTTAGCCGAGAAATTTCACGCTCCTCGGAAGGAGACGATTCCGCGAAAAGCGGCTTCCAAGCGAGGGAAATAAGTTCCGTGGTTTTATAACGACTGTTTCGAGTTTACTGTATCCGACTTTCGCATACAATTCTTCCGGAAATTGCATTAAGGATACTGTTACGATACTAAACACCCTGTAGACATTCAAATTACGCCATATTATCGAGTTATGTTTTCTAAAAATAAACTCATCAAAGTTGGCCGAGCAAAAGAGATATACGATTCTTAACTTTTTTTATTCATGGAGAATTACAATTCAGTATCGTTTTCTTCAAAATAACTTCCTTGAGAAGCCACACAGCGTTGGAGACGGTTATTCCATTCCTCGTAGCAGTGCTGGAACTCATATAGGTACTGGAATAGCCTTCAGCTGGTCGGTGACAGCCGTTTGAATGTTTTCTATGGTCCCAAAATAACGTCCCTTGAGGTGATTCTTCAATCTCGGGGAGAAAAAAGTCACAAGGACTCAAGTCAGACAAATAAGGAGGCTGAGGAGCTACAAGAATGTTTTTAATCGCTAAAAACTGGTTTACTGAAATAGCTGTGTTACAAAACGCATTGTATTGTGTCGTGATGCAACATCCAGTTGTTCTTGATGTTTGGTCTCACACGCATGGCCCCTTTTCGAATTTTTTCAAGAACCTCTCTGTAAAAGTGTTGCTTTCATAGGCGGATCCAGAAGGCTTCTCAGGGAGGGGGGGGGGCATTTTAGTGATAAAGCAACATATGACCCGCGAGAGCCTATATTGGCGCCGCAGGCGAAAATTTTTAAGGTCACGCGTTTTCCTGCCACTTCAGAATTTCAGTGAAAAATCCATTTATACAAAACTACCGACCATCACAAGAATACTTTTTGGAATTTGTAAGGGTGCCAAGGGGGAGCCATGGCCCCCACGCCCCATCCACTGGATCCGCCAGTGGTTGCTTTACTGTTTGGTCTGGAGGTACAACCTCTTTGTAGACAATTCCCTGGCTATCAAAAGAGCAAATCAGCATGCATTTGATCTTCGACTTGCTCATTCTTGCTTTTTTTGGTCTTGGAGAGTTTGAAGTGAATGACACGTCTTGGAGTGAATGACACGTATCATAAAATGGGGATCATTTTCAATCGATTCAAAAAAGTCAAGACACCTTTCTCTCCTGATGTCCTTTTGTTCCAGCGAAAGATTTTTTGGAACCGTTTTTGCGCAGATTTTTCTCATCCCCAATTCGTTAGTCAAAATCTGATGAACAGTGATGTGATTCAAATTTGACTTTTCTCCGATCATTCCTGTCGTCAACCGACGATCTGAACGCACAGGATCCCGTATTATATCGACATTTTCATCGGTTCTTAAAGATGAAGGCCTTACGCTGCGTGGTTCATCTTCAATCGACTCTTCCTTCTGAGAATGCCTACCACTGAAAAACCTGGGTTCTTGAAAAAACCCTGTCTCCATAGGCGTGTTGAAGTTTTGAAAAAAGTATCCGTTGCGCTGTGTCCAAGTCTGAAGCAAAACCTGACAGCACAAAAATGTCACTCATTTTTAAAACGCACAAGAAAAAGCCGATTTACGAAAACAGTCACAAAGAACAAACAAATGACTCTAACAAGTTCTAACTTGGACTGAAGGTGTATTACAAGTTAACCTACCGTCAAGTCCCGTCTCCACAGTGTTGCTAGATCGGGCGCTATGTTGCCAGTTCTTCATTACTTAATTTACACACACCTCCTACACAGCGATTGTTTTAAATTGACCACCTCATTTTATTCGTAATCGAATAAAGGAAATTGTAATCTGCCGAAAGTATTATGTTCCTACCAACTGAGACTAGATTTTTGCGTATATAAAAGAGAGAAAACTGCACGACGCACATTGAGGCAGAAAGACTATAAAACTGGCACAACATAAAAAAAATGAAATACTATTTAGAACTCTCTTTTTATTTTACTTTAAAAGGCCACTTATTAACAGATTATAAAACATTATTTAAATTCTTAAAAGTTTATCTAGACTATCGTAAAATGTCACTGTTTTAACGATTTATAGATAGAGGTAACGGAGCGTACAATTTGAGGAGTTTGATAATTTTATTTCAGTGCCTGTTTGCCTTGTAATAAGTTGTTAACCTTTGGAACCCTCAACTTCAGGTATCTAAATTTACTCAGATAGTTTTAAACTAATGGTTTCAGTGGTTAATATACATGTAAATGAGCTTGAAAGAAGTGAGTACTTAACAAATTGGAATTATCACAGAATTTGTTATAGAGGCAGAAATGTTTTTCGCAATCTATCCACATTATCACGATTATATTTTATTTTTCTCTAGGAACGAGTTTAAATACATTGTATTTATTACGAGGAGAGAACTTGTTAATAATTTCACTTAATATTTTAAATGTATTTCCGACTGAATAGGAAATTATTATAAAGTTAGACGTACCAAAAAAGTGATTTCTTGTGTTCCCCTCATCTTATAAGCATTTGAGACTTTTTATTGCGTACTGCAAGGAAGTGGATGTTATGATATACAACTTCCTTAAGGAAGTACGTATCACATTAAGTTACTATGGTTTTAGGGCATATATTGCTTTATTATCTTACGAATTTGTTTCGTCGATGCGACGTCATGATTTCCAAAAGAAAATTATTGACAGCAAAGAATTAAATAATTATATTTATTGACCTTTATATTTATCTGATCTTCAAAACGCGCCAAGTGTCAGTCGCCTGCGAGCGTTTGTTCAGGTTTGTGCGAGTTTTTAGTCGAGTGACTGTCGAGTGACTCGGTGCAAGCTCAAAATGCAGAGAACGATTGAACAGTAGTACCCTATCAAATTTTGTGTTGGACTGGGACAATCGGGTACGGCGACCTTGGGCACGATTCGCTAAGTATTCAAGGACGAAAGCATGTCACAAACCGCAGTTTTTAAGTGGCACAAGCTCTTCAAAAATGGCCGAGAGAGTGTGGAGGACGAGCCCCGCGCTGGACTTGGCCGTCGACGTCAAGAACCGACGACAACGTGCAAAGTGTGCGTGAAGTGCTGAATTCTGATCGTCGGTTAAGTGTGCGCATGATCGCAGATCGAATTTGCATTGATAAGACGACAGTGCACACCATTATCACTAAAAATTTGGCGATGCGGAAGATTCTTGTGTTGAAACTTGTTCTGAAAGCCTTGACGGGCGACCAAAAGCAAAGGCGTGTGTCTGGTTGTGAAGACCTTCTGCAACGCGTTGAAGAACACCTCGGCTTTTTGGAGAATATAATCACGGTATACGAAAGTTGTTTTTTTTTAATATGACCTGAAACCAAGCGTTATGTCCCGAAAGGCACACTGCGGCATTACCTCGTCCAAAAAGGCTCGAATGAGCAAATCCAAGTGAATGCCATGCTCATCGTTTTTTTTCGATGTCACGGGGGGGGGTCACTACGAATTTGTATCTGAGGGGCAGACAGTGAATGATGCCTTTTACCTAGAAGTGCTAAGAAGACTGAAGAGAAAAATCAACCAGGTGAGGCCAGCCATAGCTGGAAATTGGAAATTGCATCACAACAATGCACCCAATCATAACTGTTCCAAGGTGACCGACTACCTGGCGCAAAACGGCATCGTGACGATTCCTCAACTACCTTACAGTCCCGACTTGACACCAGCAGACTTTTTCTTTTCCCAAAAGTGAAATACTCCCCTCAAAGGACACCACCATGGGACCCTAAGTGCCGTCAAAAAAACTTGCACGAGTACCCTTAAGGACCTTCCGGAATCCACCTACCAGGGAGCCCTCGAGTCGTGGAAAGGCCGCTAGCAAAAATATGTCGACGCTCTAGGGATGCACTGAAGAATTTTAAAGTTTTGTAGAAATATCTGAAATAAATCTATTTTTCCAAAACTTTTCCCGATGCTTATTATACAAACCCTGTATGTACATATATTAAGAAGTTGTATATTTTACAAGTATTACCTTGACATTTTTCACCGCCTCACGATTTTCATATTTACAGAAACTAAAATAATTAGTCGCCTTTAAGTAGGTATTTATTTTAACTCAACGGAAAAAACACATTTAAGACGAATTTCCTAAATAAACAGTGATTTTGCCTGTATTGTGAAGGACAATACAGGCAAAATCACTGCATGAACAAAGTGAAGAACTTTGTTCATTTACTAAAATTAGATGATATATTCGTATCAAATTCCAAAAAGTCATTAATTAATGTGTAATTAAATCAGATAGTAATAATATGTTGCTATTTGTTTATATTTTATTTTGTATGGCCATGAGTGAAAGTTAGCATGACAATCATATGGATTGGATATTTACAAGTGTATCAATATAGATTTTTTTTAATGCGGTTATGTGAGTATATATTAATATTTAAACATGTATCCTGCTCACTTCCTACTCCTAAACGTGTTAAAGAACGAAATTCGTCTTATCTTATTTCTTTTATTTTTTGTTTACACGGGGAACGCAATACGTTCACACTTCAAGGCTTATGGTTTACTTTCGTTCCTTAAGTAGGGTGTAAAGTAGGTATCTGATATCTGGCTTTCATCTGTGGAAGTGGCTGGGCTCTATTCAGGCTGGGAAATTGAGCTGTCAAGCGTGAGTTGGTCTCGTCACTTCACTATCCGCCATTCTGCACCAATGAAAGCCTAACATCCTTCTAACATTGGGATCGAAACGATTGCCACTGAATTCTGTTAGACAGTGCGAACCTACCAATGCCATGTTAAACTAAATTAATGTTGTGCATATATTACTTTCAATTGCTTCCCTTTGCGGTCAAGTGGATACCGTAAAACAATGAGGTTTAACAGAGGTGCGATTATTCTTAATGGAATTATTCCAGTAGCCACATTTCTAAAATCCATATACAAATATACAGTGAGCAAAAAGGATTACACAATTCATCCTTAAAACTAAAAGGCTTCAATAAAATTCTCAGATAAATCAATTGATTTTTAAGAAATTTTATTGGTCATGAAAATAACCTTGACACTTTTCATGCCGTTAGAAATATGAGTCATAGAACTTTTTTTGTATACTGTCTGTATTTTTTTTTGTTAATGGTAAATACGACGAAGTTATAAAAAAACGACATTGCATTATTGAAAAAGCATTTTTTCGGAAAATGCTTACTTTGATACTTTTTTTGTATTGCCGATCCAATGAGGTCAAGTATCCTCAAAGCTCTCCTCCTGAACCAATATCCTCAATTTTTTTACAATATTGTATACCAAAAAAATATGTTCTAGCAGAATACGTAAAATTATTTATTATTCATTTAATTCAACCGATACTGCACAGACATAACAAAATATTGAATTTTGATTCTCCTTGAACTAGAATATGTACAATATATTTATAATCATTCTGTAAATAGCTCTTTGAATTAACGAACGCACTCCATTATTTGCAATAAAATACACATATCCAGTTACATACATATCTACATTCATAAGTAGTTCAAAGGTAGACCACTTTTTACCAAATTTTACGATGCTTTTTTTCATTTTTATGTATGGCAGTGTGAATATAACTATATAGATGTCTAATTCAATTTGAGTGTACTCTATTTCCATTTTAAATTGAAAATAGGTAGAAAAAAGCAACGTTGTCAGATATATTTTCTAAAATTGCTAAGCTCACTATACAATACTTCATACTTCAGTAAACTGTTAGTTCGTGACGTTCTTAGAAAGCTAGTTTGGAAATATTAAAAAAAATACATAGATATAAATTTATTAGTTAGCATTAAAATAAAGCGTTTAAAATTGCTGGAAAAAATAATTATAAATTCAAACAACTTTATGTATATTACTATACTTAAGAACATTTTGAAGAGCCGGCAACGGCGGCTCAGGCGGCTGGCCAACAGAGTAAAACCACTTTGCATTTAATACATTGCTAATACTTCTTCGGTCCACTGTGCCATACAATTTTTACGACGTCGTTAAAATGATTTACGACTTTAGGCACTCAACTTGTTTAAGACGCCAGTGACGTGTATTTCAGCTAGGTTTATTAACACAGACAATTTTTTGAGATTGTCTGGCTAAATGAGCATTATTTACAGCAAATTATATTACAAATATTAAGAGTTTTGTATGCAGGATAATTTTAATCTCCTATATTGATTTGAATTAAAAAAAAAATATTTCACAATTTTCGAATTTATAAAAGATATATGCACGCCCATGGAATCATAAAGTTGCACCGATTTTTTGTTCCCCAGGCGTATTTATCATTTTCAATTAAAATTAGAAGGACTATAAGTATATAAACTTTTAGTTTATTTTGTAAAAAAAACTTTAAGCGTAAAAGTCCCCGCACATTCCTGGGAAGTGACCCTTGGTAAAATTGGTTGATTTTTGTATATTTTTCTGTCCATAACCAACCGATCAAATGTCTCTATGGGTTTTTTGATACGGCCTTAAAATGTATTTTCACCGTCATCATTGTTGGCGATCAGAAAACTGTAACAAAATGGTATGTACAATAAGGATTCCATTTTCACCAGAATGTAACAGACTTATATTTTAAATATAATTCAATTCGCAAAAAATGTTATGGTAGTAAGACGTGTATTAAAAGTAGGTAATAATAAAAGTTGAAATGAAACATTTTATGATATTGGGCATTGTTCCTCACGTAAAAATCAGCCTCTACCAGTTTTGTCAAACGATGACCCATTATTACCTTATAACTTATAACAATTACGTTTTTATTTTGTAGATATACTATTATTCACAGGGTGTTACATAAAACTGTGAATAATTAAATGTTTATTTCGCGAACAACAGTAATCAGAAAGTCATAGGTCCACAACAATTTCTAATCCCAACAACAATGTCGGAGAAAATATATAGAGACATAAAAATAAACGTCACCAAATCTGGCTACGAACGAGAGAGAGAAATAGCGGTTATGTCGAAGCCCAAAACAAAACTTTGTTGTTGTCAAACTTTTGACAAGTGGTTGTCACAATTGTAAAACAAATAATGGCTCTCACATAATGTGACAGTCAAGACAATTAAATACGGTTATAAATTTAAGATAGAAATACGTCTTTTTTGCTCGGCTAACGTTGATGACTTTCTTTGGATGTCTTGATATTTGGGCTGTATTAGAAAAAATATTCATTTTAACCCTTTAGGCCCATGAAGACTTGTAATCGGTTAATCATATCAAAAGAGTAAAACATAAAAAAAATCAGCTAATTTCACCACGAGGCACTTCCTATATATAATTGTGTGCGATCCTATATATAGGAGTAATACCATATCTGATACATGTATTAGAAAACACTGTATTATTTAAATAAAGAGTTGCAGTACCCAAAAATGTATTTATATAATATGTGTAACAGTATGGAAGCTGTGCTCTAGCCCCCTGCTCAAGTAATGTATTTCTTTGTTCGGACCGTGTATTTATGACCACCTCCTTTGTGTGGGAATTTCAGGCTAAGCTTTTATTCAAATTTCTCCAAGGTATACGGGATACTCGCTTCCCTATTAGCAACGTTATTGTAAAATAAAGGGCCGAACGTCAAGTGGGTTGCCAGTTAAAGAGAAAAGTTCAATTTAAAACTGGAACATAATCCTATGTAGAATTTTTCACTGTCTCATAAATTTTTATCTAAATTTTAAAAACAATTAAGTTGGATTACTAAAATGATTTTGATAAATTACAAATTATAGATACCTAATATCAAATTAATTATTTATGAGCAAGTATTTATTGCATTGTTATACCTATTTGCCTAGGTAGGGGTATATGATAAAATAATAAATAAATCTAAAAATAATTTTATTGGAAGTCAACACCCTTCGTTTCTCCGTTATTATTAAAGCTACGAAAAAGAAAATTAACAAGGATATCTATTTTTTTTTTCTGAAATTTGAGACGACATGTGATCACTTTGACTCTCCTTGTACATATATAATAAATGGAACATGTTAAAAAAACGTTATATATAGGTATTTCAAAAGATGCAACTAGCACAGAAGGCTTTAATTGGATCTGGAATTTATTAGTTTGTGTGTAAGTCAAAAGTTATCATTTTATTGAAGTGTAAACTTGTTTAGAAACTTAAAGCCATTTTTAAAACCGTGATTTAAAATCGGTCTCCAAAATCACTTAACCAATTTAAGTTCAAAACAAAACAGTGATCACATTCTGTTCATTAATTTCAACCTATTTTTTCTTAAAACGATACAATAAAAACGATTCCTAGCGAACTTAAAATTTAATTATTACATCCGCTATTTTGTTCGAAATTAATTATTGAAGAACCTGTTTGTTCACCGACAAGATTTAATTGACAACAATATTTTGTTTTTGTTTCAAACATTCTAAATTCAAGCACATATATCTTTTTTTATCTCTAAATAATGTCTCATTTGGTATGGGAAAAATTACGTAGTGTTTAGTATATTATTTTACTTATTACATCTATTTTGAAGCACGTCAAGCAACAAAAAAAATAGGGTAAAGTGGGGCAAGTGCGACCCCTTTTTCGTATAGTTGACTTTTAGTTCATAACTGCGCGAATGTCATTCACATGATCCGATTTTTTTTGGGCTGTATGAACTACTTGGTTCTTAAGCTTAGTTTATTGAAAGAAAGAAAATCTTTCGTGCTTCAGAGTAAGGAGGCACATCGTCCATGCCTTACAGGGCACATGAAACGCACTTGCCCCAGGGCTTGGGGCAAGTGCGTTATCTGTGTTTATTTCTATATTTTATCCTTAATGTAAAATATGGGGCAAGTGCATTGAATAAACGAAATTTTCTACTCGCGAGGGTAAATTTCTTTTACAATATTTCTTCGTTGGTGCCAACATAACATTGTGCGGTTTAGATCGAATATTGGCGGGAGTTTTCAATTTCAATCAAGTAGCATTTTCAAACAAGTTAATAGTTTTTAGAGACTTTTATCAGAAGCGAACGCACTTGCCCCGGATACGCACTTGCCCCACTTCACCCCACGTTTTTTCAGCCCCTAGAACTTTTTACAGATGTTTGCTTTTAAAGATGACTTTTTGCAGCAGCAAATGGAAAACTCACCCAACAAATCGAGTGGTACAATAGGAACATGAAACACTATAGTAAACAAGTCCATGAACTTAGGTCCTTAGATTTTGAAAGAACAGCGTATTGCCAGTTGTTGTTGGAAAACTTGAGCAACAATGACATTTCCCATAAGCATTTCTTTTTTTATGAGGCCTAGTTTCGTGTTTCAGGATATTTAAATAAACGAAACATGAGGAAATAGTCCACAGAAAATTCCCACGAATTTGCCTTTTACATTCTCAAAAATTTGGTTTTTGGCTAGCAGTTTCGAGAAGGCAAATCATCGGACCAATATTTTTTAACCAAACCGTAACTGCTGAAATATATAGCGGTGATTTATTACTTGAACTTACGAAGGGGTATTTTCAGCAAGATGATGCTACAGCACATACCGCTCATCCAACAATTGCACATTTGGAAAAAAATTGGCAGCTGATCTGTGGACTGTCAAGGGTGTCAAAGGTCAAATTTCTAATTTTGCGTTTCCTCATCGTTTGCGTTTACGATCAGATAACTGTACTGAGCAGTCAATCGTTTGTTGATTTGTAAATCAGGTGTTGCCAAATTAATAACACAGGCCCACAAAAAAAAATTGTTTGACTATGGATAAGAACATAGTTTTTCCTTGTACTGTTTGACGCTGAATCCAAATCCGGTGTCCGTTTAAACGCAGCACGTCAGGAGCAAGGTCATTTCTAGGTCAAATCGCGAAATAAAGGCTTAAAAGAGAATAAACCCATATATCTTTATATTTCTGGGATCGCTGAATTAGAATATGATGTTATTCTTACCATATCACATGACTTCGAAGGGCACTCCAAGGTTAAATCACTAAAAAACGTATTAATGAGGCCAAAGTTTGTGACTTTATGTTTTTAAAGTTGTTGAATCCAAATTTGAAACCCATGATAGAAGACTTTAAATGGTCTCATTAGGCTGTATTAGGGAAATGTGGTTAA
This sequence comes from Aromia moschata, assembly GCA_029963805.1. Taxonomy (NCBI): domain Eukaryota; kingdom Metazoa; phylum Arthropoda; class Insecta; order Coleoptera; family Cerambycidae; genus Aromia; species Aromia moschata. The sequence goes on from JAPWTK010000654.1 coordinate 127,366, forward strand.
GGATTTTCGGTTTCGTGAATGTATTACTGTTATTTGTTAAGGTAAAATATATCTAAGTCCGTGTATCCTGTACATTAGATGAGTTGATACCAATTCTCGTAGCCACCTTACTGAATATCGCCTAACTACATAGTAATCATCTTTACTGAAAATCAGTGAGTGAATCATTGAATAAACGTGTTCAGACTCCTTCAACCAGACACACACTTTTGCGCGTGTGCGCTGATGCACGCGTGTGTATAAAAGCGTATATGCGTGAGTGTATACTTGTGTGCGTATGTAAGTGCATGTGTGCATGACTGTGTGCATGTGCGTGCATATAGAATACCTGCTGCCCCAGACTATGGTTGTTAAGTGTTTTGTGTGTTATGTATAAGTGTTTTCAATTTGCTAAGATATCAGATCAGATCAGAGCGCACAATAGAAACGTTTGTTCGTGTTTTGTAAAATAGCATGCATAGGAGTTAAAGTTTTACTTATTTATGATGAACTTCGATACCATCCTTTTTCCCTTATATTTTCGGAACAAATTCGACGAAAGTAATATCACTAATTACCAACTTTATATACCCTCATTGACGGCCTGTTAATAAAAAACTAAAAGAGTATCATGAGACTGAGACGAAAATCCAGCACGAAGAGAACCTTATTATAAAACTTTTAGAGGAGTGACTTCGGACTGAAGTGTTTAAAATGGTGGCCCCTTTAATATGATTTATTGATGCAGGATGATTCGGATCTTTGCCTTTGACTCTTTCTTTGTATACAGAAGGCAGGGAATGGGTCCATTCAGATCTGCATTAATGGATTATTTCGGTAAGCACTTTATACTGTTTACGTAAAAACTTCCGCCGACCGTTTAGGCTCCAGCTAGAGGCAGAGCTCGTTTTGTTACGATGCTTTACTTTGCCCTAGCGAAACTCTAATGCAGACGACTTAATTGCGCTTAATTGGAGAGAAGATAATGAACAATTTTTAATTACATCAGTAGGAAAGTTTATATTTAAGAAAGAAAATATTTAAAAAATCTTGTCTTTAGGAAGTATCGTTGAAGACTTACAAAAAATGGTTTCGACTATGTATAGAGTGCAATGCATTATATTTTGAAAGGTAATTTTGACTTTTTTAATTTTGAATTAAATGAACTTAAGTTTCCTCAAAATCTCTTTAAAAAATAGTAACAATGCTGACTATGTCCAGAGGCCAAAAAAGAGGCCCATTTTTGATAATTAATTGTGGGAGTTTGGTGAAATGGATTGAAATTTTTTTTAAACAATTTATTAAGCACGTATTGAACTATGAAAAACATTTTTTTTATTGATATTTGGATACAAAATGGCGGCTCTATAACAATTCTCCGAAATCTCGTTTTTCAAAAAGGCCTTGGCGGGCGAAAAGATTCCTCCGAAACTATGACGCAAAACGAAAAATTTTTATAATCTACATACAATAAACTTGCAAAGTACGTAGGAATTTATTTTTAAATCGATTTTTGTAAAAATGGTGCTCTTTTGAAAAAACAAATCGATTTTTCGACCCAAAAATACACCTTAATTTGTTTATAAAAAAAAAATTGACTCAATCACAAAACGGCTACGTACTTGTCTAGAAAATGTAATTTTAAAGCTTCATTTAAAATTTCAAGTAAATATATGCATTAGTACTCGAGTTCTGTTTTCGTCCAGTTTTAAAAAAGTGATTTCGAGAAAAACGCGTTTAAAGTTTTACGTGCACTAAAATTCTTAAATTTTTACAGCAGCACTGACTCATACATACACGTTTATTATATAATTACGCACTTTAGTGTACTCCTGAGGGACTCTGGAACACCTTTTGAAAAGTGAAAGTAGGATAAAAGCGAGCGTGCCGCCTGGACCTTACCGCAACGCCCAACGCACGCTCAGAGACGCTGAGGCAAAATCAAAAACTAACCCATTTAATTTTTTTTCACCATAAGACCAATAGGATATCATTTTTAAGGGCCTAAAGCGTTGTTTAAGCCAAAAAAAATAAAAAACGATTTTTTGAAAATTCTAGAGTGTCTTTCTAGAGAGAATTATGGTTTACTTCTACTTCTTTCTTGTCTTCTAGAGAGAATTCTTAAACGTCTGTAATGGTCTAACATAACTGTACTCTTTGGGAAAAATATTTAAGTGGGTGACATAGAGCTCAGTGTGTAAGACAAAAACACTGCACTGTGTTCAAGAAAGTCATGAATAATACAAAACCAAGTGTTCAAAGTAAATATGTCTACGTGACTGTAGATGAAACGACCGATCGGCAACTGAATAAAGTGGTACAAATTTGTACGATGTTTAGAGTATGATCACGTGTCCTCTGTTTATTTAATATGTTCTAGTCGAAAAGTACAGACCATATCCACAAAATCCTACAATTGCTACCGGTATTCGAGTGTTATCGGAGAAATTTAGTATTTTGGCCACTTCAATAACAAAATTTAGAAACTTATTTTTTAATCACAAGCGAACAAAATTTTAATTTCAATTCCCTCTATTTTTAATACTCGAAAATCTATGCATTAATACCAAATTTGGAGGGTTGTAAAATACAGTTGGAATAAAAATTAAGGTAATATCAACATCTTAAAAAGGAGAATATAGATATGAAAATACATTTGTTATTTTCTCATTCGTACTAGTTCACGCTCAGGAACTCTAGAGTCATATAAATACAAGTGTTCATTAAATTCTTCAATAGGCTATGACAAATGCCCTGTCCAATCTAGATTAAATCGTCGAGTATTGTCGCTTTGCAGTATAATATTGCTTATAATTAATGTTTAAAGTAAAAATTACAGTTTAGTATTGCATTAATTAACTAAATTATGAATAACAACGGCATAATTAGTCTTAGTTCACCTGAATTCCAAGCAGCAAAAGAAGCCATAAATTAATCGTTAACTTATGAAGCAATGCAAGTATGAAAAGAGGCGCAATGACAAAAAGTGCACAGAAAACATTATTTCAACTTAAGTTCTCGGAAAATCAAAGAACGTAGTCCTCCACCTTACGTCTTTATCATTCGATGCTAGAAAATATGTTCATTACACGCGACCACAAAAGTTTTTCCAATGATCGGAAGTACAGACCTAGTCTACCGCATGATTTTGGGGTCGCTGAACACGAATCAGACCTCGGTTTTCCTCGTTTACCTATAGTTTAACCCCAATAAACCCTATATCTGTGTTCTGCAACTGCTAGAGCGCAGCAAATGATGAAGAAGCATGGATATGGTCCAATCATCTTTCTTTCTTCTCTCTCTCTCTCTCTCTCTCTTCGGAGTCGTGCAAATCCAAAGCTTCGTTTTCCGATAACCTCATAACCTCCAAACTGTTAACCTCAAAAACCTAATAAGTAGGTCCTGCTAAATCTGGGACCACAACAACGTGATGAACATGCATTAATATGATCCAATCATGACTCTCAAACCCATAGACCCGAAATTCCATCGCTCTGAAATTCCATAACCTCAATCTCAAACCCATTAATCTCAAAAACCTTATATCTAGGACCTATGAAAGTTAGTATGCAACAACCTAATGAAGGGGCATGAATATGATTTAATCATATTTCTCAACCCTATAGCCTTGAAACTCCGTAGCTTCCAAATTCCAGAGTTGTGAAATTTCATAACCTCATTTCAAGGTTTCTGGAGGGTCTTGAGTGAATGATATTCATACTTATTTTTCATTTGCTGCGCTCTAGTAGTTGCAGACGACATATACTATAGGGTTCTTTGAGGTTAAGGTTTTTGAGGTTATGGGGTTTTGAGTGTGTGTGTCGTAGGATTGAAGGTTTCTGAGGCACACAAGCTCGTCAAGTATATGACATGGTTTTTTGATTTAGTGTTTTTCACAGGGAATTTTGTTACTAGGGAAAGAACTGATTCCTAAAGGCAGCCAGACCTCAGAATTTGAGTCAGCGCGTTGAAAAACGTAGAAGGGTAAAAAGTCAGAGAAAGGTCTTCTCTGACTTTGTGTGTCTGTGTAATCTAGCTTCCATGTAAAATGTGTTTCTTGAGGTTAGAAAAACTAGCGGTAAACGAGAAAAACTGAGGTCTGATTCGTGTTGAGCGACCCTAAAAACATAGGGAAACCGGGTCTGTACTTCCGCGCTTTGAAAAAACTTTGTGGCCCTGTGTTTTTAAAGATGTAAATATTTTTCGATAAATGAGTTATTGAGTTTATTTTTTGCTAAAAATTTTGCCACAATTTTCTTAACGGTCAATTACTAAAAAAAAAAAACAACAAAAAACGTTTACGTTTACGTAAACTACCAATTAGGCACAAGTAAGTTATCTATATTTCAAATAAGTTTATATGTCAGATTCAAAATATTAACAGTCTAATCAGAAAAATATACTAACTATATATGTATTGGTAATAGCTAATATTTTCAATTTGTTTACATTCTGTGCCTCTTTGTTACTAAACAACATAATATAAATAAAATCTAATAAGCATTAATTAATTGTGTCCAAAATTATACATACTAAATTTTTGAATTAAAATCGTTAAAATTTAAATTTTACCTAATTAACCTAAACCAAAACTCAAAACTAAACCAAAAATCGCACGGTATAGCTGATGTGCACATATTCATTCTTTACACAAGCAAAAATTACTTTGCAAACTTTTTTCGCTCACTTTATATGCACAATTTATGAACTCATTTTGGTTCATTTCCTATAGCGAACAAAATATTTTTGGGCCATCGACTCCAGACATTGCTTCGTTCAGTAATGTTCCCGATAAATATGTAAATTACATTAAAACCTCTGTATGAATATTAAATGTTATTCTATTATAGGGATGCTCGGCTTTAATTAAAACTTAATTAGAAGCGTTGCGCAGTCGCTTAACAGCCACATTCGGCGCCATAATGGCGTACCTGTATACACGACAACAATATGCCGGAAAACATTACCGCGACGAGACCGGAAAGCCGTCCTCCATAATATATTAATCCAATAAATTCTCGAAATTAATTGCCAACCTAAAAACCGCGCGCAATAAGCGGCACGGCGTGCCTCGCCTTCCGAATATTAGAAATTGGAAAATCGAATCGCACGAAAGGCATCACCTCCGGCATCACCTTATTGTCTGTGCAAATTAAATTTGCCGGTGACTGGCAGCCACATAGTTTCCCCTCTCGAGTCATCTCCGTCGCCGGGCGGGCGGACGTCGACCAATCGGCGAGTTTTCTCAAGATTTTTCTTTTACACGAGGCGATTCTCGTGGGCGGTACTTTTTTAAGATGACAATCTTCCCGAAAGACAGTTATCGAGTCTTTTTGCGACTTTAATCGTACTACGTCAGCATCTAATGGTGCAAACACGCTAGCGCCATCAGTTGTAACACAACTACACGTCATTTTAGGTATATTTTCATGACATTTCTCTGTACCTACCTATAGTTTATCGTTTTTGTTATTTCCGGTTCTTTGAAATTTTGTTCATTAGCGCCATAACATTTGAAACTATCTGTAGCGGTCATTTTAGAAAATTAAGTATCGAAATTAACACTGTGGCTAGTAGAACCATAAAGCTATGCAGCAATGCCTTTATTATTTCTCAGTTATGTACAGGGGTATTTAAAATAGAACTACTATTTAGTCTTTGGACCATTGGACTTTTTAACTTTCCGTCTGTACACAGGGTTTTTTGGGAACAAGCCGAATTTTGAAGTTACATTTCTCCCAAATGCGAAAGGGGCAGGGCTTGGCTCCCTTCCCTAAAAAACTAGGTAGGGGGGAAATTTGTTCGCACAAGGACGCCAAAATGGGCCAGTTGGCATTTGAACAGCAGAGAGTGAAAGTACCCAGTGTACCCAAAAAGACACTGTGTACAGACGGCGACGGTATCTTTGCGTTATATGGTGTCCTGTGTGTTATTGATAAGCATTGCACCAATTATTGTCCCACTTGCGTTGAAAAAAAAAAAATGTCCAATTAATATTCTTTTACTATCTATTGTCCAATAACATTTTTCAGGATTTTATTTTTTTGATAAATATATGAAAAATAAAACCTGTAAGTACTCGTTTTCCGATTTTTTTCTAACCCAAAAAAAATTACATTTGCACTATTCAAAATAAGTGTCGTTTTTAAAAACAAAGCATTTGCGTTTTTTTTTTTTTTGTCTAAAAGTACATATATTCAGCTATAAAATCCTACAAGAATTTTGTTTTAACATAAAATTGTGATTGAGATTTTTTTTTGTGAAAATTTTCCGATTTTGTTGCATATATATATTATATTGTTATGACGAATTTTGTTTATTAAAAATCGCTAAAAAAACAATTGTATAAAAAAAGGATCTTCAGTAAGTAGGTATACCAGAATTGTTTAAGAAATTTTGAACGCTTTTTTCTTGGAAGAAATATCAACAGTCTCTTTTAGACTCTGTGTATGGACGGTTTCCCAAAATTTATATGTAGAGTGTGTTTAGATTTAACGGACATGATTGTGCTATTGTTACTGTTTTTTTTTTTAAGAAATAGTTATACTAATGTGTTAACTTCGAATCAATCGAGTTGTATAGTGATCTACACTATACAACTCACTATTGTATAGTGAGTCTTTCTGTGTTCGTCAACATGAAGAATTAAGAATATTCAAATATGGATATTAATTTATTATACGCTTATCTTGGTACAAAACAGCAGTGACACTATGTCTGTGAATGTTTTAGATACATTGAATTATCTATTATTTAAAACGGTAAAATATGATTTAAAAAATATATAAAATTTTCGTTATACTTACTCATACAAGTATTTCATAAATATCAGTATGTACATTTTATTTCACCACCTTCGAGATGTGATTCACTCACTTTTTGCATTTGTTAAGATAAAATGAAGCTATTGGTATTTTTTAATAATAACGATGGAAAATAAAGAAAACAGGAAAAACATAATAATTGTCAGTGTTAATAGCAACATTAGCATCATTAGTAGTGCCATTTCCATCACACACTAGTGAAAAACGATTAGTAAGAAGTTATAGGAAAATTTAAAAACGCTAAGTAACTAAATAACTATTAAATATAGGTATAGGGAATGCTAATATAGATGGATTCAGAATTTATTTCTACAATAAAATGTAATAAAATATGGGGCATCGTATTAAAAAAAGAGTTTGGACGGTCTGAATATGAGCTAAATGGTAGTTCTATTTTAAACACCTTGTAGATAAATGAGGAATAATACAAAAATTGCTACATAACTTGAGGGTTCTACTAAGCAAAATACCAATGCCGATACATAGTTTGCTACAATGACCACTAACAGATAATTTTAAATATTATGGCGCTAATGAACAACATTCCAAAAAACCGAAATCGGTAAAAGATAGGAATAGGGAAATCTCATTAAAATATACATAATATAATGCGTAGAATCGAAATCTGGATTAAAAAAGTACCATTTCAATTAAAATAAGGAAGTTGATGCCGACTTAACCAAAAGTTCAGCCATATTGAAAATATTTGCATCAGGTCCGCCATATTAGCTTAAGTTCAAATTTTCAAAAATCAATCATTTCTACAAGCTCCAATACTTTCACTCTTATACTAATGAGCCAAGAAGACAGCCAATAATAATGAATTGTTTCGAGTTTCGATAATATACTAGCGTAATGAACACATAACATCGTTACGAATGTTGCATTACACATAAATGCTCATTCATAATGAGCATTTGTTTAAGATCTGCTACCTACCAGAATGTTATGTTATTACATACAAATTCTCATATTTATCAAATGCTCGATCATAATAGATATTTGCTTGTACTGTTCAGGAATGATCCTCAATTATGAATTTCAGAAATGATGCGTTAAACGCAAATGTTAATGTTCATCATATACCCAATCATAAAAGGCATTTCTTTATAAGTTAACTACTTTTGTGTAGAATATTACATTACAAAGCAGTGCTCAAGCTTGCGCGAAATACATCACCTCAGGCATTATGTTAACGTATGTGCAAATTATGTACATTTGCTGGTGATTGACAGCCACATAGTTTCTCCCTCTGGAGTATTCCTCGTCGTTTTTTTTTTATATGATACATGGGTGGTACCTTTTAAGATGACAATCTTACCCACAAACAATTATATTTTAATAATATATTTGTATTTATTTAAAGTTGTGTATCCGTTATTCGTCATTTAAAAAAAATGTAACATAGTAGGCCAATTCTGACTATGGATTCGAGTTCATCGGGTCAAAATATTTAAAGATGTACTTCATTATTCAAAGACTGAATGTTTTCTCCCTTTTTTGCGTGGCTGTGTAATTTATATGGTCTTTTTTTTGTCACTTTAACCGCACGTAATGGTGTAGACAGATTAGAGCTTTCAGTTGTATTGTAATAGAACATCCAGCAAGCTTTAATGTGGACATGTTAGGAGAATCAAGCTTCGAATAATGAAACGCTTGACGCGAATAGCGAGTTCTTTGATTAAACTCCATGTTTTGTTACAATAGAGCGGACGCAGACATACTTGAGCATTTGTTTGTAACGTAACATTCTAACGAATGACAGAAATCATTGCACACTAGATCGACACAGAACAAAGTAATATTTGCCATAATAGAGAATCGAGAAATATATATATATCAACTATCTGTTATTTTAATATTATAATTAGACCCGAATGTTAATAATAGATTCCAGGCCCGGTCTTAGCGCGACTGGAATACTGTTATATGTGCCACATTAATAAAATACATTGTCAACTCTTGGGTATATCTATGTAGGTATGTACATAGTACAATCGTAGTTCAATCAAATAACGCCATTACATTCCAGAATACAAACCGTCTGCAGTGTTGTGTGCTCCACTCTTACCAAGTTACGGCATGTGCTGGAGGTCGAGTCACCAACGCGAACTAATTTACATTTTTTTACTTCTTGTGAATATTAGTTAAATTGCGGTGGTCGATGCATTATTCGTGTCCACTAAACGTCAAATAAGTTTGTAAAATTGTCAGGACAGCGTTCGTCGCCTGTTACGGTGGAGCGTTAGATAGACAATTTTCCGGAAATAACCTTTAATGGCTGTGATACAAAATAAGAGACATCGTCTGGGTGCTCGAGACAGACAGGGTCAATTTAACTTGGAATTAGTAAAAATGATGGTAGCGTGTAATATTCCATTTACCAAACTAGATCCCCTGAATTTAGAGAAGTTATCCAGACCTCTGTGAGTGGAAAATACGGCGAAGTTAGGCTGCCTGCAGAAACATGTCTTAGACGATTATATACAGTGAGTCCCAAAAAGTTGGAAACAGGCCCGCTGAGTCAAAACTATTAGTACTTTCAAAAAAAGTTAATTAGTCCTACAAAAAAACATTTGCATCATAAACCGCCATCGGCCAGTCAAAACGACGTCGACATTCCTGTACAGGGTGTTTCAGAAATAAGAAAAAACTGTTTCGGTTAAATGGCAACACCGCTTAATTCGCGTTTAATCAAAAGAAGTTATTAAGAAAAGTTGTTCAGAATGCCGAAATGTGGCGGTACACAAAATCGACGTGATAGTCAAATGTTTACAAATCAACGCTGTTGGCCCAAAAAGTTGGAAACAGGTCGAGAGGAATGTCGACGTCGTTTTGACTGGCCGATGGCGGTTTATGGTGCGAAAGTTTTTTGTAGGAAACTTTTTTTGAAAATACCAATAGTTTTGACTCTGCGGGCTTGTTTCCAACTTTTTGGGCCAGCAGCGGTAATTCGTAAACATTTGACTATCACTCCGATTTTTCGTATACCCTCATACTTCGGTATTCTAAACAACTTGTCTTAATAACTTTTTTTGATTAGACGCGAATTAAGCGGTGTTGCCATTTAACCGAAACAGTTTTTTCTGATTTCTGAAACACCCTGTAGAAGAATGTCGACGTCGTTTTGACTGACCGATGGCGGTTTATGGTGCGAATGTTTTTTTGTAGGAAACTTTTTTTTGAACTACCAATAGTTTTGACTCTGCGGGCTTGTTTCCAACTTTTTGGGCCAGCAGCGTTAATTCGTAAACATTTGACTATCACGCCGATTTTTCGTATACCTTCATACTTCGGCATTCTAAACAACTTGTATTAATAACTTTTTTGGTTAGCCGCGAATTAAGCGGTGTTGCCATTTAACCGAAACAGTTTTCTCTGATTTCTGAAACACCCTGTAGAGGAATGTCGACGTCGTTTTGACTGGACGATGGCGGTTTATAGTGCGAATGTTTTTTGTAGGAAACTTTTTTTGAAAATACTAATAGTTTCGATTCTGCGGGCCTGTTTCCAACTTTTTGGGACACACTGTATATCACCATTGTGTGAGGACATACGAAAAATATCGTCTCGATATTGCACGATAAACCTATATGACTTAGTAATGACGAAACGACGCATGATAGCTAACGTAGTGGTTGGAGGACAGGAGGTTGGAAACCATGGAAGTGCATTTTAACAGCTTCAAGGGTGTTGGGTGCGAAAACAATTAGTGAGTGTGTGACTAGCAGCCTACAGCCACTATGGGGAACTTTGAAGTAAATAAACACCATGTATTGCTGCTACTGACGGCTGCAGCTGACTACACGAAGGTGGCTGGCCAGCGCCTAAAAAATGACATATCCTAATTTAATCCATGTTATTGATAATAATTTATGAAAACTCGAGTGGCAGTACGAACATGTTATAGTGTCGGTTACCGTGTGGATGCAAGTTCTATTCCTTCGCCTATTAGTTCGGCAGGTTAGGGCTACAACAATCACTGTCACATGTACATATAAGGTATGACCTATTTAACATTTCATAGCGTTGCTGACAATGGTATCCTGGAACCGCCTCTGGTAAAGTACGCATCTATTATTAAAACCCGGCCTCTAATTATAATATTCACTCCGTCTTATTTCATATCGACGGTTTCAATATTCGATACTGAATTCGATAAACTTACCAAAATTATGTTTAATAATGTAAAAAATTATGTTTTAAGTTTTCTCCTTCGTTACCATAGTTAACAGTAGAACATTATTGCGAAAGTTACATTACAAACTCATTACAAACTCATTATAAACTTATTAGCTATAAGCTGTTCATAATAAACATTTACTAGTGTTATAAAATTTTGTGGTATGTCACATTACAGATAAATGTTCATTTTCATGATATGCTCGTCAACAAAGAGCATTTACTTATATTGTTTCAAAATATTATGTTACAAACAGATGATCAACAACATTCGTTGTAACAACATTAATTAATTTATTTAGTTGATAAACTAAAAATATTGGCTATATATAAGGTAATTCTAAAGTCTAGAACATTAACTTTCTGATACACACTTATAATCTCTAGAAGCGTTTCAACTCAAAGCTTCAGACAACTTGATGTGGGGTATACGATTGGGGTTGGTATGTTCGAGTGTATCTGCTCTAGAGTATTGGGCTATGTTAATGTCAGTGTAATGAAATTCTTGTAAATCTGCGAAGGAGCTGCGGAAGACAAACGATGACAAATGGGAACAGTAATTACCGACCGGCTTCCATCTGACTATGCTAATACCGAAATGAAGATATCTAGCGCAAGTTCAAATGGCCGTTAAATGTTTAAAAACAGACAAATACATCTTATAGTTAGATTTACATATCCGAATAGGTATGTAAATTTGGCGCTCTGGTGGGCACCGGTGCATTAGGATGATTAAACGAGAGAACATAATAAGTACTAAATCTAAAATTGTAAAATAGCAACTTGAAATGCAGACGAAACACTAGACGAATACTAAAAATGAATGCAACCAGTATTTTATAATCAAATGAACACATACAATAGAGTAGCAATTCCAATATTGTGGTAACGCTGAACTTTGTATGAGGATATTTCGATATTTCTTTTGGCAAATTTATAAAACTTATTTAACTTGTTTAAAAGACAGCGAAACGTGAAATACATTAAACTTTCAGATACCTACTGGTAACTCAGTGTATTCATAACCAAAGTAACAAGTAATAACTATTTATAAAAGTTTTCATCGCATATACGAGGTGTGTAAATTAAGTAATGAGACTGGCAACGTAGCGCCCGATCTAGCAACACTGTGGAGACAGAACTTGGAAGGGCGGTAGGTTAACATCTTCAGTACAATTTTGAACTTGTTAGAGTCATTTGTTTGTTCACTATGACTGCTTTCGTAAACCGTTTTTTTTTCTAGTGCGTTTTAAAAATGAGTGACATTAATTTTGAGCAACGATGTGCTATCAGGTTTTGCTAGAGACTTGGACGCAGCGGAACGGATACTTTTACAAAACTTCAACACGCCTACGGAGATTGTGTTTTTTCAAGAGCCCAGGTATTTCGGTGGTTTAAGAGATTCTCAAGGTTTAAGAGATTCTCGGAAGGATCTCGATTGAAGATGAACCACGCAGCGGAAGGCCCTCATCTTCAAGAGCCGATGAAAATGTCGATAGAATACGGGATCTAATGCGTTCAGATCGTCGGTTCACAACAAGAATGATTGGGGAAGAGTTATATTTGAATCACACCACTGTTCGTCAGATTTTGACTGACGAATTGGGCATGAGAAAAAATCTGCTCAAAAATGGTTCCAAAAAACCTTTCGCAGGAACAAAAGGAGATCAGAAGAGAAAGATGTCTTGATTTTTTGGAATCGATTGAAAATGATCCGCATTTTGGAACATGTCATTACTGGTGATGAGACTAGGGTGTTTGCTCTCCAAGACACTCAAGCTCCCCAAGACACAAAAAAGTAAGAATGAGCAAGTCGAAGATCAAATGCATGCTGATTTGCGTTTTTGATAGTCAGGGTTTGTGCCTCCAGACCAAACAGTAAATCAACACTTTACAGAGAGGTTCTTGAAAAACTTCGAAAAAAGGTCATGCGTGTGAAGCCAAACATCAAGAATAACTGGATATTGCATCACGACAATGCGCTTTGTCACACAGCCATTTCAGTAAACGAGTAGCCAGTTAAAAACATTTCTGTGGTTCAGCCTCCTTATTCGCTTGACTTGAGTCCTTGTGACTTTTTTCTCTTCCCGAGATTGAAAAATCACCTCAAGGGACATAATTTTTGGACCATAGAAAACATTCAAACGGCTGTAACCGACCAGCTGAAGGCTAGTCCAGTATATGAGTTCCAGGACTGCTATGAGGAATGGAAGAACCGTCTCCAGCGCTGTGTGGCTTCACCAGCGTTAACAATACCATAGCAGATACATATAATGTACTGTAGATGCCAGGAGGGAAAACTACATATTATTTTATGTGTTACTTAAAATTGTTTGCTGATGAATCCTAGCTTTTTTGTCATATTCAATTTGAATCATTTTGATTTCTGAAATGTTACAAAATTTATGCAGAATTACCTAAATTTTGTTTCCACCTTAAGTTTGCATAACAGTAAATAAAATATTAATTTTTTTTATGGTTTATAACATTCTTTCACCACTAAAATATGGTCTACTGTTAAATATTTTGCAATATGAGGATGTAGTATAAATCATACGTATTGCCTTCAATTTCCTTTACCCTGTTACGAATAACATGAGGAGATTAAGATAAAACAATCATCCTGTATATTATACAACATCGTCTGGTACATACTTTGTATAAGTCACGTCTGCTCCTGACAATAATACCATGTTTGTTTAGCAATTTTTCATGTTATTTTAACTATTGTGTTGCTGCCATCGTCAAATAAAAGAAAATTGAGATGTTATGGATGTCTGTAACTCTTACTTTGAGAATACAATAGAGGAGTTTTTATGATGACAAATCCCTCGCAGAAAGATTTTAAAAGATGGGTGTCTGATCTCTTAAAGATACAAGTCATATACTAATAGGAAATCGAGGAGAGCTCATCATGTTTATTAATCATGAATATTAAAAATGAAATGGCTGCTGGTATTCTACAAAAATCTAAACTGTTTTCGTATTGATACCGTGTGATATCGTGTACAATATAGTTTAAATGTATTTGTAACAATTGTAAAAGTTTCTGTAAATATTAAAATCGTTCAACATCTTACTATCAGTCTAACTTAAATTACAAATTTCATTGTAATGCACTTACTACTCAGTTTCTTACTTTAAATCATTATTATCCAGTTAATTTCAACCAACTAATCAGTTAAATTAACAAAAACCGACTTACGACCGTATTTACGAAAAAATGTTCAAAATTATACATTTTTAAATTTCTTATTTCTTTATTAACTATGTCATGACTATTACTACTGTCAACACATTATTAGTGTCTAACTATCCACGTTCGTGTCTAACTAATTGTTCAAGAAATGTTGAGTATATAACCCACTCTATTGTTAGTTGTCTCAACTCTGACATTTAATGTTTATATGCTTATTATTGTGCCAAAAGTAAAATTTGTGATATTAGTTTAATAGTGATAATGTGGATGTCCTAGAAAAGCTGTTTTGTGTTTATATCACTCATAATAATATGTAAATCAGAATGAATGCAAATTAAATTTATTAATTTATTTGCTTTAAATAAGTTGCAAAATTTTTATTGATAATCATACGTCATCTATGTAGGTTTGCAGGTAGCCTTTAGAGAAGTGAGAGCGGATTTGACCTACCATGGTGCACTTTTGACCATGGATCTACCATGGTACATTCAGCAGATCAGCAGATTTATGACGTTAAAAAATATGAATTAGCTAAACTTACGATTAAATTGTCGATGATAGCCAAAATACAAGATATTAAAAGTTTCAATTTTGTTTTCGATTTTTTTCCTATTAATTTCTAAATAAATTGAGACAATCAGTAGACGGCACCACCTATGATACATTGTTAAGCATTTAAACGATATATCTTTTTGCGACTAAGGATATAAATTTAAATGTTCAAAAATTCGAGTCTTCTACATTTTTACGAAAAAATACTCAGTTGAAGTCAGTAGGAATACTCATTTTCGATATAATCGCATTTGAAATTTGCAACTAAATACGTACATTTGATTGACAAACCAACACTTTTAAAGTAAGTTTTGATTAAAACAGAAGTAATGGATGAAACTTAAGTTTATATAACATAATGTTAATTTAGATTCCGTCAAATATTGTGTTGTGTTGTGTGTCAACAACTGCAGAGTTTTCGACAAATAAATGAAGATGAAAATACAGCAACGGCATATGGCACTTATATAAAATGTCTACACTTAATTGTAAATAATTGCAATAATTGTAAACTGATTTCTAATTTATGTCTAAACTAAATGTCACCAGTATGGCAAGTTTAACTTATTTACAGAGACCATAGCGCAATATTAACCAAAAACCAAATTGGGAAGTTTCATGCCTGTTTTCCAAGAAGACTAGAACTAAGAGACCGAACTCGTTCAGTATCATGGGATCAAATCTGTTCACCTCCAGAAGGCGCTGTAAACAGTAGTGTACTCGACGTCACGTGATGAGCAGCGGACCACATGTGAATACTCTACAACTTGTCGATCTTATCTGTGTAAAATTCGAATCACAACTAACTCTATTCTAACAACAACAACAGCATTTATAGTTTTTAAATGTTCTAGATAATTCGTTTGACATATAGAATACTTAATTTTACTAACAGCTAATGTACGTATAATCGTAATCGTAAATAGACTAATATATAGTTTACTAGACTATGTAAACTATAAAACTTAATGACTGTCACCTGTCACTATTGACATTTCACAAATGTCACAATATGCTTACATGCCGGTTTATTTGGCTTTAATAAAAATACAATTCGAATGTTAAATAAATATGGTTCGTAAGTGCTGTGTTGCATTGTGTGATATAAGAAGCGTTCCGAAGCGTCAGAATAACCTGACATCACTTCAACTTACAGATGTATGTATGAATTGAAATATTTTTCTTTGTTATATTGTTAACGTTGAAGCACGTAACATGAAATACATTGAGTACATTTTCATAATGATAATTACGAAAATTTGTAATTCCAAAGATAACAACAAATTAACGAAAAATATTGAGCGTCTGCCACATGTATAACGCACCACGGACATTCACACGGACTCTAACCTCTAACGCACACTGATTAGTACAGAACCACGGTAGACGTATAGATATATGTTTGTATACCGTAGCAACCGTGGTACACAACTGTTTACAGCGCCTCTGGAGGCGGACATATTCGAGCCCGTCGCGTTATACAGCGAAAAGCCGCAGTTCTGTCTCCTTAGTTCTAGTCTTCTTGGTGTTTTCATTTCAATTAAAGCCTACTTTAACATCGTGAATATCGGGGAATCAACTTATCCACGTATTTATTTTAGTTACATCAGAAATTTCAGATACATTTATCTTGAAATCGATTAGTCTTACCAATTTCAACTAGGTATATATTTTTGTATGTAAAAAGGAGGAGAATCGATTTTTCCAACAGTTAAATCGATATCCTAATACGCAAAAAAAAGTTATTTTAAAAAACTGCGAAGTGGTACAGTTGACGCCCTCTAGTTTTGACATGAGAAACATGAGTGAATTTAAATTTTTAATTTCAAACAACCCCTTAATTATTGAGTGCCGTTACCTTTATCTACTCAGAAATTATAGGAAATCATCCAAAAACAATATTTCAACAATGGTAGTCTATACTTTGGTAATCATCAGCAACAGGAATAATGTAATATCTGCTAGATTACATTATTTTGATATCAGAAGCACCCTGTCGATGAGTTTGGTACAGCTACGATCGAAAAATTTATATCCAGTAAACTAGCATATTTTATTATTGAGTTTCAAGATTTTCAGATGAAATTACACAAGTAGTATCTCTGAAACTCATACAATGATAAAGTGCAATTACATTTACATCAGCAGTTTGAGCCTTGCGTCTAATCCTAGTACACAAATGCTCTAAAAATTCGGATTTAACCGCAAAGAGGGGAACGAATCGGTGACATTCGCTAATGATTACATCACAACCTTCATTAAAACCACCTGCGAGGACATGTGTATGACCACTGCTTTAAAACGTTAACTTTATCGTAATGGGCCTTTAAAATTCTTTTAATCGGACATAAAATGCGACACACGACAAGTCGGGGATCTCATTCAATGAGAGCGTACAAACAGATAAGCCGTTTGTTATTCCGTTATTCGGGTAAACATGACGTTGTGGCCGATTACCCGAACAACCCCGCGCCGGTTCGTTAATAAGCGTAAGTACGGAACAATACGCGGGTTAACGAAATGCGTTAATTGAGCCGGGACACGCGAATCGGACATTAAGATGCTCGTTAAGATTGCGCCGCCTGCGTGCGCCCTTCCTCGAAATTTAAATGGGCCCGGAACGCTGAAAAAAAAAGATGTTTTAAAAAGTCATTAGGCGAAACGAATCGCTTTGGCGGTTTGATTTTCGTACTTTTCGTTGGAAGGAATATGATGAATGGTATCGTTTTCGTTACGATAATGTACGACGGCTTAATTCCTTTAATTAACGATTCGTAATATAGCAAGAATTTTTTTGGGATATGCGTGACAGTGGTCCAAGATGTTGTTCATATAACTTTTACAATATACAGTAAGCGGCAGCCTAATGCGTACATAGGTGGGTATTGAGGGGGCTTTCCCGCTTTTCGGTTTCAAAAAATCGTTTTTTTTTACTGAAATCGATGCGTTACATTCAAATTTATTGTCCTGAAATTTTAAAGTGATCCGAGTATTAGATTTCGAGTTACAGCCGGATTAGTGACGACGGTCTCGGCGCTTGAAAAGAGTCACGCAGGGAAAATGGAGGTGGACAGTGTAAAGGAAGTGTTTCAACGATCCGAAAAAAAAAGCATAATGTAAAATATGCGCAGTATATTGGCGACGGGGACAGTAAGACCTCCAAGGCGACTTTGGATTTGGACCCGTACAACAACGATCCGAAAATAATGAAAAAGGAACGCGTCGGTCACGTGGAGAAAAACGCATGGGAACCAGGCTCCGTAATGCGAAGAAAACAAACAAGGGACTCGGGGGAAGAGGTACAGGAACACTGACCATCAAGGTAATAGGCGAATTGACAACTTATTACGGCCTGTTACTTATTATCCGTATTCGGCGAAATGCGGATTCAGTGGAAAAAAATGCGTGACTCTATCTGACGTGAAGCCAAAATGAGGTCTACAAGATAGAGGAGGGTGTCCTGTACGGGCCCCGAATTGATGACGAACTGTAAGTAAAAAAATTTCATAATTATATGACAAAAAAACGTAAAAAAAAACTTCAAACGCATTTTTCTCAAAACAACGCTTTTGAAACTGGAATGAGATTTTTCTCGGACACTAATTAACCGATTTTAATGATTTTTCTTTTAAAATGTTCACAAATGATGCCATTAGTGATCAACATAGGATTTTTTTGATATTGCAAAATTCGATTTTTAATAACAATTTAAACGTAAAAATTTAAGGTGAAAATCGAACTTTTTTCAAAGTTGCACCAAATCGCGTAAAATTTGAATTTCAAAAAAACCCCTATGATAAACACTAACAACAACCCTATATTTTATAAAAATGTTTCATTTTTTGATTTCAGATGAATAGCGTCGTAGAAAAATCTCATTAACATGAGACATGTCCGCCTGAAGTAGCTGCATTGGAACAAGGATCGACGGCCGCCATTTTGGTTTAAAAAATAAATAAAAAACTAAATATAAACTACATACCTGTATCTTTTAATTAAAAAAAATCGTCTCAATCCTTTTTTATACTTTCCTCAAAAAAAAAATTCCCAAAAAAGACCTTTTTTTTCCAGCGAAAAAAGCGGAAAATAAATATTAAATGAGACATTTCTATGTCATAGTTAGGCGAATTTACTTGGGCCGGGGTGCTTGGTTGTACATAAAGCTAAGAGGGGGTCTTAGCGGAAATCTAAAGAACTTTTTCCAGAACTAACTGTAACTCTTAACTCTGCATAAGTCCTTATAAAAACCCTATATTTACAAAATACATTGATGTACGATCAATTAATATAAACCAATTTAATTTTCAGACTGCGTTGCGTATCGTATAATAAAGTTTACTGTTATCTTTTTTCAACCCAACTACTGTGAAATAATTTTAAATAGTTAATATTACTTTAAACAGCTGTGAAACAATTTTAAAATATCTAATACGAATATTATGTTGATATGACAACAGCTAAATAAGGCAGAACGAACGGTCCAATGCCTCGGCCTTCGGCTTCGGCGTACAAAAATTCGGTGAATCGTAGCTCAGTCGGGCTCAGGTCGGGCTCAGGTCACTATAATTGCAAAGCGATACACAGAAAATACATCAGAATACATTATTGAATATACGAATAAATGTACTAGGAAGCGTACTATTACACGACGGTATTTAGTTGTGGTAATGTCAGTGGTCACGAAAAATGAAACTTAAAAGGACTTACCCATTAAAACTCATAAATTGTTTAATACAAAAAGTAACATTACTTTTTAATTACCGTATGATATTTTGCAGGGCAAATTTTTGCAACTTTTTTCGTCTTTTGTTAAACAGCTGCAATTTTGTTACAGCTGATTTTGTGTTTACAGCATATTTTACCTCTAATCTGACGAAATATTAGAGTCTTCCTTGTCTTAAAACAGGTATTATGGGAGCAGGAATTTGGAACAGGTATACCCTAGAAAAACGAATCTTTCTTCAAGGGCAGACCTGTTCCAAATATCCGTTTGGCTGGTATAAAAATTTGGCAAGTAAGACTCAAATATTTTTGTCGGTTTAAAGGTAAAATTGATGAAGTAAATTCTAATCAATTGTAAGGAAACCGCAATTGTCTAACAAGAGACGAAGAAACAATAGTGCATTGTTATCACCGACTTATTATCTATGGCAACAACACGGATCTTGTATGCCAAACTTTTATAACTGTTCATTAAAAATCTAACCGTCATTATAACTTTATAACTTGTGAATCAAATTTCTTCGGATTTTAGGTCGAAATTTTATGAGCTTCGTCGGTTAAGTTCTTTTAAGTGTCATTTTTCGGGACCACTAACATTACACCTAAACGATTCGAATTAATATGTATTTTTGCATCCCATTCGCCTTTAAAAGCATATCGCCTATTACACGGTAGACAACGTATGAATATTCCATCTGTTTTAAATTCCTCAAAGTTTTTGATTATATTTTGTAATTTATATGCGGACGGAATCCGCGACATAATTAATAAGAAAGCTGTTTCGCTTAATATGGCAATTTATTGGTTCCGTACTGCGACGATCACAACAGCTAAAGAACTAAAACCGAATAAACAATAAACACCTTCAACCTAACACCTGCCTGCAACGTATGTGCGGCGGCCTATATAATTTGCCATTTGGCTATCCCATATTCCGCGGCGGCAAAAGTGAAGAGTGGGGGAGCGGGACTCCCGGGACGTCTGTTTGCAGTCGTTCTTAACACGCGTAGCAAAATTCTGTTTAGGGGCGTTTGATTTAGGTAATTAAATAATGCAAATTGTCCTGACCTGGGATTCCGCATATTTTATTGCAGTCTAGTCCCGACCTGCCCTCCCCCCACCCAGACTTTTTTTCCAAAACTTAAAACCGCCCTCAAGGTATGCTGCCACGGGATCTTGGACGCCGTCAAAGCGACTACGACGCGAACTTTAAAAGACATTCCGGAAGCCGTCTACAAAGCCGTCTTCGAATCGTGGAAACATCACTGGCAGAAGTGTGTGTATGGCCAAGGGACTTCCTTTGAAGAGTATTAATGATTTGTAGTGATATTCACAATAAATATTTTTTTACAAAGTTAGTCTCATTACTTTTTATACAAATCCTGTAGATAACTGTATGCGATTATTTGTATTTACCACAGTTTTGAAGTTACAGTATTGTAATTTCTACATCTTCGGTTTCTGTGCATTTAAGTGGGCCATTTCGCATTTCCTTCCACAACGAATCTGTCAACTGTTACTATTTGCTATCCCTAAGTCAACGTGAGCTATACCGGTATACATAAATAAAAGACGAAATTTCGGAGTTTTCGAACTTATTTATAAGAAAAATCAACAATACTTATAGTTATCGGACGATGCTTACAGATTGGCAGACACAATATTTATCGATTTCTTTCTTATTTAACCAATTTTAAAGAAAGAAAATCGATTCACCTTTAAGCCAGAAACGAAATAATGTACATATTTAATACGTGTACATCAACTCAAGGTTCGGTTACTTGAATAAGCATACATATGTATATCTACATGAAGGACGTAGACGCACTAAGGCCGTTACGATTATTGTTTCGTTTCCAGTGGTTACAGGGAGGATAGTAGAGGCCTCAACGGATACGTTACATTTAATTCATGCGATTAGGATGTGTCATATTTAAATATTGCCCTTTATCCTGAGCCTAACCCTCTTCAAAGTTATATTCTGCACAAGAAACATCATTATTTAAATCAACAAACAAAGACAACGTAGGAGGAAATGGGGATACCGTAATTGGTTTAGTAAATTTTGGACGTCTACTCGTCTCTAAATATTTAACGCAAAGCGTAAAGTATTGATATGCAATTTCAGGTTAAGTTCAACAGTTCAGTTAAGGTCGGCACATACATGCATTATGATATTCGTAAACTAACGACGACAATAAAATCGCCGCCTGTACCTAAGGAATTACTGCTAAGTTCGTAAAATTCGGTAACATAAATTCTACATTATGATATTTACAAGCTCTGCTTTAAAAATAAATATCAAAATTATATTATATTCAATTTTATCACAATCTTTTAAATTATATCGCAAAAGTAATTATGCTAGAAGGTTAAAATTGTGATAATTTTTTTAAACTCAAAAAGAAAACATGTTATATAAACATAAGATATGTTCTCTCTTTTCAATGGAATAATAGATAAAATATCTCTATGTTCAAGAGAGATAAGCCAACATTTGTTTTTATTCAAGATTAGAATATTGATGTTTTCATGAAATTTTTTAGGTCTATTTAATCCATGCATTTTTGTTAATTTTTCAGTATGGCTGTACTTCAAATATACTACATACAGGTAATTACACTATACCCTATTTAGTATATATTTAAATTTTTTTAGAGGTATTTGACGAGTTACCTATATAGATTTCAAGTTAATACGTCACAAGAAAAAATATTTGGAAACATTTATTTATTTTATTATTAATTAGCTTTCATTTATTTATTTTAAAACTTTTAAGAACACTTCATGCATTGGCACATAATAAATTATAAAGCTTTATTTACTTTATTTATTTTACTAATATTTTAACTATAGTCCCCCCTAAGTAAAATCCTCGGAATATGCAATGACGGTGTGAGGACTTATTTGAGGACTGCCTTATCAACATTCATAAATACATTGTAATGCTTACACGCCAAACAGTGGAGCTTATATTGTTATGCATCCAATTTTGCATGCGGAATTGGATGTATAACAAGCAGTTAAATATGGATCGCTTACTCCATAACACAACGCGAACGTCGCTAAAATAACCTAAACGGTTGTGACATCTAATCTCACTGCCAATTTCCTAGCAACAGATATAATAATTTATGCATGTTCAGCACACGTCAATAACCACTACTCACATTATATTTTTCATTGCATAAATTAATACTCTTTTAATGAAATTTTATGTCAGAAAATGCGGATAACTTGAATTAAAAAGTGTGAATAAACCCGGGTTCTTATTAGTCGATTTCATTGATCAGTAAGATTGGATATATCCAATTGAAAACAAATTGAACAATGGGATCAGCATTTCAACTATACCGATCATTTTTTTTTATTCAATGGCATTGAACAGTGTTCAAAATTTGAGAACGAGCGGATCAATTTCGTTGAAACAAATGAAGTGAATAGTGTGTGGACAACTTACGCATTCAATTTTATTTTCAATGGCTTAGAATCAAAGTTATTAATAAATGAAATCGAGTAATAAGAATCCGGCTTACCTGTGGATGAAACGCCGAATAGAAAACATATTGAAACCAATCTTTGTAAACATTTTATTATGCAACGAGTATATCACATTTGGTATGACAAAACACTGGGTATATTTAATCACCCTTTATATACAGTGCTGCCAGAATATCTTTGCCTGCGAATTGTGTACAACGCAAGCAGTATGCATACCTATATGACCATACCGGAGAAATATATGAGATACCCACCAACAAATAATAACATACTGTACTTCTCGAAGGATTCACGGCTGCAGCTACAAAATAAATGACAAAATTTGAGATTTTGTCTAACGCGGCCAAGTGCAAAGTTGCTGTTGCTGCACTGTACATGTACTTGTGTAATTATTGTAACCACTGCATTCTCGTTAGCAATGGTGTGCATCAAGTCAGCTGAGAGGCCAACAAAAGACGACTGCTTGTGTTACTCAATAATATAATTAACTAAAAATTAAAAATTAACTAAAAACTCAACAACACACTAATGTCTCTAGAGGTGAGCTTAGCTAAAGCACTATTTGCCTTGTCAAATATCACCTAATTTAGGAGATACTGAAAAGGTTATTTCATCAATTAATTCGCGCTAGAATCGTGAACTATACTACTGTACGCTGTGTGTAACATTGCAAATACACCCTGTGTCTGAAATGTGCATACAGATACTTACTCACCTGCACCGAAACATATGTATGTTGGATACTCAGCTTTTTATAGGAACTTAGGAAATACACGAATACAAATATAGGAAAACGCACTGCAATGCATATTTCGTACTAGCGCAACGAGGTCAGAATTAAGAACCCTGAAAATTCGTTAAGGATTCTGGTTGATAACTGCAGCTCCATTTCTAATGCACCTAATTATAGCCCTTGCTATACTTACTATATCCCGCTATATACAAAATGTTTTTTGGAACTGCTTAATTTTGAGTATGAAAAACAATCAATAATGTAATATTCCTATATATTTTGTTAATAAAATAATTTCTATATATACATAATATGTTTCATACGTCATGGTAGACACAATGCTATAAATATGCTGATATGGAGATTCATTAATGAATTCATTTTATATAATTATTTTATCGTATATTACCATATTTATAAAACTACTCTATACCTATAAATATCCGGTTGATATTCAAAAGTATTGAGCCTTGGTGATATGTACAAATATGATTATTTGTTTTATAAACAGGAGGAATTTAATTTAGAATGTAAGCTCCATCCGACTCTATAACTTGTCAACGAGTAACGAGGGTGTGAAGTTAAAAATTTGTGTATGACTATATAGATTTAGATGGTGAATAAATGCTAGTCACTGGGGACAAGATCTGGTGAATACGTTGGATGACGCAGAACCTCAAGACCTAACTGCAAGAGTTCGAGGCGTGTCTGTTTTGCTACAAGGGGACGTGCATTATCGTGCAGTGGTATGACTTTGTCTAGCCGTGGCCGCAGATGGAACTGGGCGGTCAAATTGTTGAGTTAAGCACAATAGATAGCTGCGTGAGGGTGGTATTATCATTCAAGAGTTCTTAGTGACTCACTGACATCACCTCTCTCAGGTGGACGTCATGTGTATCCAGTGCTATCCAGTTGATTTGGCCTACCAGATTATGGTTTATCGTCGATGCTGTAGTCGCTAGATCGGAAGTGCGCGAACCATCTTTTGCATATTGCCAAACGCGGCCACTAGATTTCGCTGTACTTCGGTTTCAGGGTGTCTCTAAAAGGTCCATACAAAATCCCACCACATATTCCTGGGCTCAAATTAAGTCTATTTAAGGCAACTTACCTATATACAATGTTGCTCCGCTTGGCCGCTACGAGGCGCCAAAGTTCAACTTCTGAGATGGTTTTTTGCTAATAACTTCAAGACCATTGGGGCGATTTAGCTGAAATTTTGTACAATAACATAGTTTTTAGTTACGAAAGCAATCACCACCGAAATTAATCCATTGGCGTATTTATTTACGATTCCGTGTTTTAGACCCTCCCAAGTTTCTACGTTAATGAAATTAAAGACTTGTTGACATGAAATTTCGATTAATTGACTAACTTGCTACAAAAAAAGTACTCTTGATAGAAGTCGATAACTCTCATGGTTTAGGAGAAATTCGCATTTCAAAAAATTACGCAAAATCAATGAATTGATCTAGTTAAGATAGCGTTGAAAATGAATTGTCAGTTTTCAATTATTTGTTTTGCCAAGTGTCAAATTTTTTTCTGCTGTGTTTTTCTGTGTTACCAAATCGTCGTTTGCCAAACCACACAACATTTACGGCAGTCGTAAGACGTCTTCGTGAGACTGGTCGATTTGCTGCTCGAACTGCTGATTATGGAAGGAACCGTTTTGTAAGGACTGCTGACGTTGAGGAAGAAATTTTGGCTCGCGTTGAAGCAGATCCAGAACTGAGCACAAGACGAATAGGTGCGGAAATGGAAATTTCCAAAGATGTTCACAGGACGCTCAAGAAACAGTTACTTCACCCATATCATAAGACGCCAGTTCAAGATCTTTTAATTCAGGATCCCCGATCGCGTATGATTTTTTGTCCGGCAGTGAATACGCAACGGCAGTTGAATGAAAACTTTGCCAACATGATTTTGTTCACCGACGAAGCGTGTTTTATAAGGAGGGGTATCACTAACTTCCATAATGAACACGTTTATGCAGATGAAAATCCACATGCTATCAAAGTTAGACATTTTCAACATGAGTTTAGGATCAATGTCTGGGCTGGAATTATCGACAATTTCATAGTTGGTCCTGTTATTCTTCCACAACGATTAACAGGTGACATTTATTTGCAACACCTTCAAAATACGGTTCCCGATCTGCTGGAGGATCTGCCTTTACAACTGCTGAGGGATATGTGGTTTATGCACGATGGGGCCCCTTAACATTTTCAAATTGGAGTCCGAAACTACCTCAATCAGCAGTATCCAAACAAATGGATAGGTAGAGGAAATGATGCTCCAGTAGCTTAGCCGCCATGGTCTCCAGACGTGAATCCGTTGGATTACTTTTTTTTGGGGACATCTGAAGACAATTGTTTACAAAGCACCTGTAAATCATGAAGAAGAACTCTGGCAGCGCATTCAGGTTGCAGTTAATGATTTAAGGAATGACGAAGAAATTATGCGAAGAGTCATTTTCAATTTTCTACGTCGTGTAGATGTTTGTATGCGTGTGAATGGTGAACATTTTGAACAATTATTCCTGTAAAAATAAATCATTAATCAATCTGTCCCCATGAAATTTGATTTTACACGAAAAAGATCCCTTCAATTGACATATCTGTGAAGACAATGTCGGGCGATAGTCATGTGTGATTTATTTTTGAAATGCGAATTTCTCCTAAACCATGAGAGTTATCGACTTCGATCAAGAGTACCTTTTTTTGTAGCAAGTTAGTCAATTAATCGAAATTTCATGTCAACAAGTCTTTAATTTCATTAGCGTAGAAACTTGGGATGGTCCAAACACGGAATCGTAAATAAATACGCCAATGGATTAATTTCGGTGGTGATTTGAGGATCATTGATTTCGTAACTAAAAACTATGTTATTGTACAAAATTTCAGCTAAATCGCCCCAATGGTCTTGAAGTTATTAGCAAAAAACCATCTCAGAAGTTGAACTTTGGCGCCTCGTAGCGGCCAAGCGGAGCAACATGGTAAGTTCCCTTAAATATACTTAATTTGAGTCGAGGAATATGTGGTGGTATTTTATATGGACCTTTTAGAGACACCCGTATTATGGCCTAAACGAAATTCATATAATAAAGTAAAATTCTACCACAATCTAGAACTCTATTTTCTACAACTTGTAAAATATTCTAAGCACTTCGACGAAATGGCTCATTACTAATGAATCAACCAGATATATACAAACAAATAAAGTTCCTTATTATAAAAAACATTATTTCTGAAAATTTTAATTTGCTTTTATGACCTAATAATGTTTATACAAATAAACGTTCCATTAAAATATTTAAAAATGGAACGATTCATTATATCATCAAACATTACTTTCGTCATAAAAAAAGGCAAAAGACAGAACATTGCATATTTTTTTTTACGATATACGTTTAATGCCAGGTATAACAAATATATAATTTAAATATAAAAAAGTCGAAATAAGATTAATCTACGAAAATAATTCCAGTTCTCTAAATACAGATTCAGTTCAATTTAAATACATAATCAACTGGTTAATGATTAATGCATTCGCATTCCATCAACCGCTGGAGATAAGAATGCCGATAAGTTGAAATATTGCTTTTATTAAACGAATTATGCATTAGAAATTCCACCCCCAGCAGAAAAAGAAACGACGTATAATCAATTTTCCCCCCTCAGCGCTAACCATGCATATTTAAAGTTTAAGCTTTGCACCCTCAAGAAAAATAGCGATTTTAGAGCCTGTTCTAATATTTGCACGTTTTCCATGCATAAAAAGTTGTAATTTTTCTAGCTTTGTTTTCGAGTGTATTCAGAGTGTATTGTGCGACCCTCAAACGACGCGTCATAATATGTAAAGTCAGTGGCGTCCGAAGCGAAATTCGCGATGGTCTGGAAACATCAAAACCACGAAAATACGATGTTTAGTTCCACGCGTTCCTTTGGAAAATTGTACAAATTGTTGTTTTGCGGTGTCACGAAAAGTATGTCATTATGTTGAAATAAAAAGGACACAATTTTATGACACTTTGTCAACATTCTTTATTTTGGAACATTTGTCTATAAAGGATTTTTAAACATATGTCTATAAAAGTTTATAATTTCTGAATTTCGTATTACAACTTTAGCCCATATGTCCATTATTTACAGTTAGCAATATTCAAAAGCTAGAAGAGACAAGTGTGCAGTACAGTTACAATTTCTTTGCTAGCGAATTGTGCACAAAGAACGTAGTACGACCGTATCCCAGAGCTATAAAAGATACTCACGAACAATAACAGTTACAAAAGAAATGAGCACAATTTCAGGTTTTGTATGTATAATGCGGACTATATAATAATAATTTATATATAATAATATATATAATATATATAATCTATATATAATAATATATATATAATAATAATCTATACGTGGCAATTTTTCGCATATATCTACAGGGGGCAATATTTTTCCAGAGAAGGTAATAGTGAATCATGATGACAAGATGGTACAATCCATCTCATGAAGTCAATATTTAGTTTTATTAATACATAAAAACCACACATGGACATCTCACGACAAGCAAATCATACACGGTAAAGGAAATTTAATTTGAAATCTGAAGAATAGTTATATTCGCTGATATGCTGCTATCGGGAATCTTAAAAATCTCATCTTTGACGATAAGTTCACAAACTTAGCGAATATTTTTGCCTTAAGCTAAAATTTCTCCAAAATCCGACGTATTTTAAAATTTCTGAGACCAGATTTTATTTTTTCTTTTTAACAAAAACATTGTAAGACTCACCTTTTGCAATTTGTGTAGAAAAAAGGGTTTAAGTTTTTGAGTTACACATCTCCAAAGCAAACCTAAAAAACTCGATGACGGCATTGACAGTTTTAATAAATTTTTACTCGTTTAAGTATTTACTCTGTAGACGTATAATTTCACAAAATCTCGAATAAGCTAATATACTGAGTGATAATTTTTCGTGGTTAGGTTGCTATTTTAGGCGTAAAACTGTTCATGAGCTGTTTTTTTTAACAAAAGTGATATTATTATAAATACTTTCACTACTTCTGTAAAAATATTGTGAAAAGTTGGGATGCTGCTAGTGCACATGTTTTTTTTTTCTTTAAACAGTTATAATCTTATTGTCATGTCTAGTTAGTTCAACTTGCGTTATAAGATATAACTTAGAAGGAGATAAAAAAATACTTCTGATAAAAAAAATTCAACTGCCGCTAGAACTGTAACTGGTGAAATTAATGGAATCAAGCCGAATTCAGATTCACGCGTATCGCGTACGCGGAAGCCGCGCTTTGAGTTGTGATCATAACTCAAAGCGCGGCTTCCGCATACGCGATACGCGTGATTCTGAATTCGGCATTACAGATCTTGAACCAGTAACTGTAGATCCATATGTATCTTCTCGAGGACTTTCCCACGACTGTGGAATATATTCGATCATATTCCGAGAATTCTAAAACGTGACAATTATCATAATCATATCATAAATAAATGATAAATCGGTTAATATTCTGTGAAGTTCAAATCGAATAAAAAAAATTCAGATACAAAATACACCAATTTTTCTGTAGTATCAAGTTGACCTTCAACTTGAACCTTGAAAATGTTGTCAAGGTCAAAAAAATGTATGACCATTTTGTTACTCTTCTAAGACCACTTTTTTTCGAAACATCTTGTTAAAAAAATGCACCGTTTTCGAGATATATGGCTTCTCAATTTAAATGACGCATTATTTTTTATTCGATGCCTAAATATTACTATAATCATCTCCTAATTCTAATTTCCGAGCGATATTCATTGGAAAAAAAATGTGTGGGTAGTTACTTTGAAGGAGAGAGCGTAACCCCGAAGTTGATCGATCACGATACAAAGAAAGTGAAAAGCAAATAAGCGGGTCCTTTGGAATTCTACTCCGGGGACGCACTACGTCGCACACACCATTTTTTAAGTTATAAATTGAGATAAATGATGACGTAATATCAGTCAGATTGTTTCGTACTGGCACGACGGGTGGATGCGAGAAGCGCAGCTGGCAGCAAACTCCGTCACCTTTGGCTGAGACGGCCTATATCTCGGTTTATCGTCGGGGGATGGAATAAAATATTTCTAAAACATTTCCTCTAAGAAGGATATGAAACTGTAAAGGACCATATGGCTTTCGTTCTGTTATATGGGCAGTTTCACGGGAGTAGTGAAAGTATAAAGGTGAAATATGATTTTTTTCTTCGTGACCTTACTTATACAACGTAAAATGATATTAATCAACTCAATATGTTATATCTAAATCAAAGTTATATTTTTGTTATTCAAATGTAGTAGCTGTTATTGTTTCATGTTATGGTATGTGAGATCAAACAAAGGCATAAAGACTACAATTACAAGATGAAGAAGAGGCGACAGGAAGACGGAAAGAAAAACAAGAGAACCAAGAGGAAGCTGAAATATGACGGAAAGAACGACGACTTTTTTTTAACAACTTAATGTTTATGATTCAATAATGATAAATTTTCTGTATGGGTCATCAATACGCTAGACCGCGAACTAAGAGAAAACATCAATTAGGTCGGATAAGAATTTAGATAGGGAATTTCAAACAAAATGAGTTAGTAAAAACTGATTTGAAACATCAAATGACAGCGAGCTATTATAGTTTTATTTTTATTTATGCCTCACAGGTCGATATTGTGAGTTGAACAAGCCAGTTAACAGCGGTCAATCTTTTCTGATGTGTTGAAGTTATCCACTGATGTTATATGGCTTTTGATCTGCTATATGGTTGATCTGGCCAGTACTCAGTCACCGTACTATTGTTTTGTGCATGGTTCTGTTTAATATCTGAGAAACCATTAATGGCTACCATTTTAGGTTTTAAAGCACCAATTAAAAAAATTGGTACTGAATGGTTCGTCAGTTACTTCATCCATAATGAAGTATACAAATTTTTCCCCAACGTCGTGTAGCGTCGGTTGTTGCAAATATTTTGCAATACATCCTCGTACGTATGGCCAACAACTATTTCTTAATGTAGTTCGTGGTATGTTAACTTCCACGTTACTGTACAAATAAAACACAAAAATTCAGAACCACGACATGAATCGCAAGACCGCGTAAACAGTACTGATGGGATGAAAACACGTCACATAAACGTAAACAAAACCCATAACGGGTGTAACATGCAGTAGCAATGCGCGGTTGCTACAGAAACGGACGTCGGCAGCGTATCGACTGTTATTCCGTCCCTGTTGCAGCTCGCTGGAATAGATGATATCCTTATCACTAGAGTCCGTAGGTTAATAATAGATTGCAGGACCGGTCTTAACGCGACTGGAATATTGTTATAACGAGCCATCAAAAAAAAAAACGTCATCAAATCTGGCTATGAACGAGAGAAATACAAACAACGGTTATATTGAAGCTCGAAACGAACACTGTTGTTGTCAAACTTTCACAATTGTACAATAAATAATGGCTGTCACATAATGTAACAGCCCTGACAATTAAATAAGATTATAAATTTAAGATCAAGAATAGAAATACGTCTTTTTTTTGGTGGGCCAACTTTGATGACGTATTTTTTTAGTATTAATTAACCTGCGCTTATCGATCCATCATTCAACAAAGATAGTTTAAAAAAGATAAAGATAATTTAACTTTGATTTATTCAAAATGACGATAACGTGTAATATTCCAATAGCCAAATTAGATAATTCCGAGTTCAGTTCAAGTTGTCCAGAACGCTGTGAGTGGAAAGTACGCGAAATTAGTTTACCTGCAGAAACAACTGTTGCTAACGATTTTACAAAGCACCACTGTGTGAGTACATAAAAAATATCGTCTCGGAATTGCACGATAAACCTATATGGCTTAGCGTTGACAAAACAACGGATGTTAAAGGATAGAACTTACCTACCGTAGTGGTTAAGGAACCGAATGAATCAAAAGCCATGAAAGTGCATTTGAAAGCTTCAAGGATATATACTAATTTAATCCACGTCATATGTTTGGCACATGGGCTTCACCGAATTGCCGAAACTGTTACTCTAATGTTGACAGCCTTGAATGTGATACAAGTGAATGTGATACAGGTATTTGTGAAAGCAACATCCGGAAGAAAAACGTTTTTGGATGTTCTACGAAGGACACCACTACCAGCGTAACCTATTGTGAAAAAAAAAACGGATCTATTATTAACCTCCGAGCTCTACTTATCTCTTATCCCTCGGAGCGACAACGTGGGATATTTTGAATCAGAATCCAAAGTGGCATTCTGTCCTTCCTTCCAGATAATCAAAGATAAACCGTAGTTCACACGAAACACTGTTTAACACAATAGTTTTCATAATCAAAGCTCCAGCAAAGGCGGAAAAAATATATTTTCAGGTTAAATTCCGCAAATACTCGATCCCTCACATTTACAGCTCCCGTCGGCGCTCATGCGTAACCCAATCTTCCGGAAACACAAAAATAATTGGGTTTTCAGCTTCGGGCTATTAATTCTTACCCTCTGCTAGTCGTTTTCTTTGAATAAAAAAACGTAGAATTGTGAACCGTGTAAAGCGGGTTCGCCGCCGAAATGTAGCCGTTTACCAGAACAAATCTGTGATAAATGTTCACCCGCGTCGTATTCAAAATTTATATACGGGTCCTTTATTTGACACGTCCACAAGGGATGTTTTTGCTTTCATCCTTGGAGACGCTTAAACACACGTAGCCAGGACAGAAATATATATATTAGTATGTTGTAATGTCTCGAATTTATATTCAATTCATTGAATATAATGTGCTGATTACATCGCTGGGTATCTTTTACTGACGTTTATAATATCTGATGTAATTACTTTTATTCTGGAAGAGAACTACATATATCCTTCGGCGCAGATCCTTCGGTAAACAAGTTCTTATCTGAACACTTCTCCACTTAAGTCTTCCTCGTTAATCACTTAAAAAAATCGATTTTTTTTAAGTGATTTACAAAGAATACAAGACAAATGTGTTCGTGATAACCTCAAGAATATGTAGTTCAACTAGATCGATATCTATAACAGAACTCAGATACAGAGCATTTCTCTCTCATATATCGCTCTATATCTCAGAACAGATATAGAGCATTTTGTATATAGTACAAGAATTTTAGGTTTTGACCTCAACAAAAATCGTGTAGTCGTGAAATTTACAGGTTTTGTTCAGAATTTTTGTGCTCTTTTCAAAAATGTCCAGAAAAATCCCATGGTAGGCTTTTTGTATAGTGCTGCCAAAACTCAAAATTTCGAAATTTTCAAAATTTTATGACTTTACGCGCTATTTTCTAGTATGATGCAACAAATTGGATTAGCTTGAGTACAGAATAGTCTAAAATTAGTAATCAAACAGTTTTATATGAAAAATTTGAAAAATTACAGTTCCAACTAGAGCTGTCAACGTTATTTTTCATACTTACAGCCATTTTTTTTGCTGCCCGATCGTGTGCATTTCCGCTGACTTTGATAGCTACTAGGCGTCATTGTTACACAAAAAATAGAACGCTATGGCTGAAAAAGAGGACTTTAAGCTAATGAATATAGTGCTGTCAAAGAAAATTCGAATCCCTTGAACATAGAGCTGTAAAGATTTTCGTATTTCTTTCATTACAAACGACCGCTTTCACTGTGTTCCACGTGCTACTCTATGTATTTTATTCTATTTTTGCTTGGTTGAAGTGTTGACCAGTTGTGAGTTTAACGCGGCATAGTGCTGTTGACATCGCAAACTCGGTCATAATATTATTAATTTCCAAGATGATTTTTTTTTTGTTTTTTTTTTTTTTTTTTTTTTTTTTTGGCGTGGAAATGGAGCATTGCTTATTGTGTGCACTTGTTGGTGATGGGTTACCTCCTGCGGATAAGTCAACTGTTGTTGTCGAAAGTGGCTTATCGACTATCAAGAAAGTGAGTGTTCTGAAGAACGACGGGCTTTGCGATCGTCTCAAGGATACCTATAAATTTGTGTTTGTAACGTACACTCGTATTGACAAAGGATTTTTTTGGGACGTTGGACAAATAACGATCTACTAATTTTCTGCCGACGTTTCGTCCAATTTACTTAGACTTTATCAAGGCTCAATTAGTGTTTTTTTATCCAAAATCCCAAAAAATCCTTGTCAATTGATGTTTTATGGACGCAACCGATAACTACCAGTACACTAGTATTATAATCAGAAATAATAGAACCCAAAACTTTAAACGCGTTTTTCTCAAAACATCATTTTCAAAATTTGCTGCCATCACTGACAAAAATCTGTACGTCCGATCAATCTAAATCTTTCGGCATTTTGTTTCTAAATAAATTCCCCATGGATTGAACTACAATTTGACCTTCGATTGCAAAAATTGGCTTCTAGAGAGAGCTCCAAATTCGAAAAAAAGCCCTTTTTTTTCAACTTTGAAATCGATTAAATGGTGGTTCACTCCCTATGTTCAAGTGTCTACTTCAATCTGAATTTTGTTTTTTGGCGATATCTTCAACAGGAGCAGAGCTACGGTGGCAGCAAATTTGCGTTCTCAAAATGAGAATTCGACTTGGCGCCTTCTTGCAGCACGCATGTAAACACAAAAAAAACATCCGTGTGATTGTCGACGATGTGTACTTTCATATGCAAACATTTTATTTTATGTTCAATAAAAGGTTTCTCCAAAAAAAAAAAAATGATTTACGAGGAAGACCCCTTAGCAACGAATCACTTTTTGCACACATCGCGCGCGTATCGTCAACCATGTTGACATCATCAGGAGACGAACGCGCGCGTTAAATCAAAAAAGTATTACGGTGTTAAGCGAAAAAGTGTTCCGAGTGTGGATTTGTAGTTATTTTAACACTAGTTTCAATCGTTTGAACTGAAAATGTGACACAACTGCCAAAAGTTTTTACTTAAAGATAGGTATATTTACATAGCGTATGTCTCAAAAGTTTTCGGAAAAAAGTAAAACTCAGTTTTTTTTTACATTTTAACAGCAATATTCGTATATAGTCTTAATTCACTATACATGGCCCATCACTCATTGGACGGCAGCAACGTCGATTTCCCGAAATTTCTGAAGGATTCCGCGTCTTAACTGCTCTTAAGTTTGAGCTCCTAACCCCCATCATACACCTTTCTCCTCAAACAAGATCAAAATTCCTCAATGGGCCTCACCTGAGGAAGATTTGGAGGATTATCTGTCTTCGGAACAAAATTGATACCGTTTGTGGTTAACCAGTCTCTTGTTCTTCTGGAGTAATGGCACGAGGCTGTCAGGCTAGAATTATTTGGTCGTTGGGATGATGTATGTTTATAAAATATCAAAGTTTTGTGAGTCATTTTCGTATGTAAATGTCTGCATTAATGGCTTCACCTCGAACACGTACAACATGCGGTCGTGAAACACCAGCCTCTGATCACATCACACCAAAATGTTATCTTCAAACTTGACTTCACCTTTGAATTTAACTTTGTCAGGATTGTCTTGTACATTGTCCTTATAGAAACCGTCATTACCTTGGATTTCCGACTTGACCAACGTGAAATATTTTTCATCATCCATAACGATAACTCTTTCTCGAAACTGAATGCGTGCCAAAGCACAGCCTTTCTTCTTTTATGAAAATTTAGATTATTTCTGACTAATGTTCGACTGATAGTCGAGTGTGAAATACACATATGTTTTTTTTATGGATATGGAAATTTGCTCTTTCAATCAACCATCCATTTCTCAATCGTCCATTTTTAAGTAAATTGATACAAGGGATACCCTCGTAAAACAACCTTATACCCCTTCAAAATACTCTCATTACAACTAACACATTTGTCCTACCGGTGCTTCCACTGTTCGAAACATTTTTGTAGTGATCTTTAGAAATGGCTGACAGCTCCTCCCTAGTTTTTTCTTGACCTCTTCAGTGTTGTCAAATCGGTATCCTTTCATGTCCCTTTTCATGGGTGGAAATAAGAAAAAGTCGCACGGAGCCAGGTCAGGCGAGTAAGGTGCGTGGGGCAGCGGAACCGTGCCATTTTTAGTCAAAAATTGGCGAACAGAGATGGCTGTGTGTGCAGGTGCATTGTCTCTTCGGTTAAAATTCGCTGAACCGAACTCCAAGATAACTCACTAATCTCTGACAGTTAATCAATTGTCTATCGACGGTCTGTGAGCACAAGCTCTGGGATTTTTTTAAACATTTTCGTCGTTTCGGGCAGTTGATGGACGTCCAGAACGAGGTTTGTCATCAATCGACATGTCGCCATTTTTAAACCGAGCAAACCACTCGTACACTTGAGTTTTTTCCCACAGCGTCATCTTTGTAAGCTGTTTTCAACATTAAAACAGTTTCACCATCATTTTTACAGAGTAGAAAACAAAATTTCATAGCTGCACGTTGTTCACTTAAACTTGCCATCATAAAAAACAAAACAAGAACAAAACAGTGCTAGCAAAAACAATCACTGCAGATGAACAGAACAAGCCAGGTCGACAACACAGGCAGCACTGAACTGGCAATGAGTTGCGCTATACACGCCTAGCGACAGAAATGCGTACTACACAAGCTCCGCCCACGGCAATGCTGTTCCGGTTAATTTTGGGTACCCCCTCGTACATCTACGAGGATCAAGTTTGTACACTGTATTCACCTTTATTTACAAAAATGATATGTCATATTAAACTACGAACAATTTACTAAATTCTGTTTCCAACGGCAACTTGATCGGATCATGTCTATTATAAATTAATTTTATTGGAATTTTTTCCGAAAACCTTTGAGACATACTTTTGAGACATACGTGCCTGGAAATTTTGCATTTTGCTATACTTTAAGACTATTATTTTTGAAATATTCGGATTCTTCGTAAATAATCGTGTAGAAATTATTTTTATTTATTATTTTTAATTGATCTAAAATTAAAGAAATAAAGGTGGGTATTTGTTTATGACACTAACCCTGTATAAAGGAATGGAATGCGACTGATGCGACGTTCTACCTCCCCAGTTTAAGTCAAGTCACAGAGCTTCGCGTCTAATCCAACACGGTGTGACAATAAATCACGGAGATACACTCAACTTATGTCTCATATCCGATCATTTGAACCCTTAATGCATCACCGGAGAGAGTGCAGAATTTCGGTCGACCCCAGCGGGAGAATCGCAATGAAATTTAATATTCGAAGCGTCTTCTTATGCGGAAGTAAATATGGTTTTGAGGCGTGGAAACGCCACGTGTCGGAATTATCACTGCACATGTAATATTGAATTTGATCTTTTGAATTTCATAAAAATATAAATTTCATAATGACCTTTCACTCTTTTAACTGCACTGTAATTTATAAGCCATACTACAGCTGCAATTATTCTAAAATTACCAATATGTATATTAGAGTGTTTCAAAAAAACTGACTATTTCTTTTTTCTCAGAGAACATTAAAAAATCTTCAGAGTATCCCTAGCAAAAGACCCTGTTAAAATATGAGCCCTTAATATTAATATTTAGAGGTGGCGTTTCTCAATTTTCTCTTTCCCATTTAAATAACATGGGAAATTTTTTTCTGAACTTTGGAATTTTATTACTCAAGGAAGAATCGCTGGATAGTGATACTCAAGATAGTGTTTGTAGGAAATTGAACGCTCTATAAAGATGTTTTGATTGAAGATTTGCGTGAGGCAAGCCGTTTCCGGAGTTATTAAGCCGAACTTAATTAAAATGAACTGTTTAAAATAAAAATCTTATTTACTTATAAATGCAACAAAATCGATTCATATCACTTAAATATCCACTATTATCAACTTTACAATAAAAAGCTGTAAATTTTTAACAGAATGTATATCAAAAAAATCTATTAATCAAGGGTGAATGATTAATTTGATTGATCAATAATAAATAATACGGGTATATTACAAATGAATATTAAAATGTCATTATAAATTTTGTATATTATTAACAAATAATTTATTTTGATTCTTTATAAATTTTGTCCGTCTTTTAAGAATGATTTGTAATCATGAATAAAAATATTTAATTTTATTTTCATTTATGAATTATTTTTTTTTTTTTCCATTTAAATTGCTAGAGCAATTTAAATTAAATAAAATTAAATATTTTTATTCATGATTATAAATGATTCTTAAATGAAAGAAAAAAATTATAAAGATTTAAAATAAGTTATTTGTTAATAATATACAAAATTTATAATGAAATTTTAATATTCATTTGTAATATACCCGTATTTTTTATTATTGATCAATCAAATTAATCATTCACCCTTGTTTAATAGAATTTTTTGATATACATTCTGTTAAAAATGTACAGATTTTTATTGTAAGTTGGTAATAGTGGATATTTAAGTGATATGAATCGATTTCGTTGCATTTATAAGTAAATAAGATTTGTATTTTAAACAGTTCATTTTTTGAGGCTTAATAACTCCGAAAAGGCTTGCCTCACGCAAATTTTCAATCAGACCTTTTTTATAGAGCGTTCAACTTCATACAAAAACTATCTTGAGTATCAATATCTAGCGATTCTTCCTTGAGTAATAAAATTCCAAAGTTCAGAAAAAAATTCCCATGTTATTTAAATGGGAAATAGAAAATTGAGAATCGCCACCTCTAAATATTAATATTAAGGGCTCATATTTTAACAGGGTCATTTTTCTAGGGATACTCTGAAGATTTTTCAATGTTCTCTGAGAAAAAAATAGTCGGTTTTTTGAAACACTAATGTATATTACGATATATCATTTATCGAAACGATTCTCGTGTTTTTTTTTCAGATAAAGCAAAAATCCAGAAATGCGTCATAAAAGGTTCCAGATAAAAAAACAGGAATATTGAATCAATAGCTAAAAGAAGACAGGTAATAGCAGACATTTTGGGACAGGATTGAAATTAACCATGACCTAAAAAACAAGATTCATCTAGTTTTTTTTTTTATAGAATACTTTCCATGCTGATGTGAAGATTTTTTAAGTCTATTTTTACGATTCTGATACAAATATATATAAAAAAAAATGTGTTTTGATGCGTAGTATAGGTTTGTTTGATATATTACCTAAAACCATTTTCTGATGTATGAGATATGTACATTATTGATAAGCAGAGGTGTACTAAATACAATCCACACAAATTGAAGAAAAGTGTAAAGTAAGAAAACGAGGTTTTCAAGCTTGAAAATAATAATCAATCTTGGTTGATCGAGTCAAAAGAACCATAATGTTCAAGTTCAAGTTCACCGTCCTTGAGGCCAGTTATACAAGCCCTGTACGAGCCCAAATACGAGCCCAGTCGCATATGCATTGGACCGCGGAAATATAGGACTTCGGAATTAGTATTTGAGCAATTGTAACTTTAACAAATGCAACTAAATTTATTTAATACACTTTGATGTAAGCAATTAACCAATTAATTCAGGAAATAGACATACAAATTTTCGAAAGTTGGAAAAATTTGTTACAGTTCAAAAACATTTGTTCATGTGAATTAAGAAAGATATTCATGTAATTTATTGTTTTTTAGGGTTTCGAGGTAGAAGATTCAAATATTACATATTAGATTACATATTAGAAGGTTCAAATATTACAATACAGCATTTTCTTTCATTTTTACCATGTCCGCATCCAATACTGTTATTATATAAGTTGCATAGGACATAAAGGTTATATTAACAATATAAGTCATACAAATCATATGGGCCATAAAGGTCATACAAATTATAAGGGTCATATGGATCGTTGAGGTCATAAGGGTCATACACGTCACATATGTCACAAAGGTCTTGTGCCACACTTTTTTTAAAATATAAATTTTAAATGTTTCAAATTTCAAAAATGTTTTTTGATAATGAGTGGAAGCAGTGATTCCTTAGTCAGCGCTTTTTTTTTGTGAAGATTCTCCCAGCTGTGAACATCATCGATAACCGAAAATCAAAATATAGGGAATCAATCATTTGAATAAATAATTTTTTTTAAAACGGAAATACATACGATAGTTGGTTTAAACTTACCAGACTTACAAAGGACCCCGCTCATTTCTTATTGGAAGTGACCCCCGGTGAAATTGGCTGGGATTGATAAATATATGTTGTTCCTCTTGACCACAGGATCAAAAGTTCTCATGGGTACAAAGTTCAAAAATGCATAGTTTTCCAGATATTAGAGATAAAAATACCACTTTTAGGCATCTTGACGCTTTTACCATATATTGTTATAATGAACCGGGAGAATTCTCTGTGAGTATTTGGGTTTATTTTTGGTGTCTGATTTACTCCGGGAATCGACAGCAGTCAACTGTCATTGATTCTTATTGTTCATACCATCTGAATCAGCAATCGAAAAAATCCCCGGAATGAATCAGGTACCAAATAAAAAACAGAAACTCACAAAGAACTTTATTTTTGGTGTCTGATTTACTCCGGGAATCGACAGCAGTCAACTGTCATTGATTCTTATTGTTCATACCATCTGAATCAGCAATCGAAAAAATCCCCGAAATAAATCAGGTACCAAATAAAAAACAGAAACTCACAAAGAACTTTCCCGGTTCATTATAACAATCTATGCTATAAAGGTCAAGATGCCAAAAAGTGGCACTTTAACCTCTAATATCTGGAACACTATGCATTTTTGAACTTGGTGCCCATGAGAACTATTGATCCTCTGGTCAAGAGAAACAACATATGTATATCAACCCCTAGCCAGTGTCATCGAAGGCCCCCTCCCATAAGAAATGAGTGGGGTCTTTTAGTTACCAGTGAAAACTGTAAATGAGGGCTAATTAAGGCTGAAGCTGTCACAAGCATAAAAAACACGTTATCGAAGACCGACACTTAAGTTAATATCTAACCCCGGCGGCGCGACGTACCAAATTACGTCCGATGACTGCTTGAATTTACGACGTATGGTCGGAGAGCTCGCGACAAAAAAATTACAAGTGTTTTATAAAGGACCCGGTATATCAGTATTGTTATATGGAAAATATATATATTAAGGGTGTAGATGTAGCAACAGCAACTTGTAAGATCAGGTAGTGGGACAATCGGCGGCAGCGTGCTTTAAAGTACATATGTAGTAATAGTCTAAGATCCCGACCTAAGTCGACCTCCCCTCATCCTTTTTCCTAATTAAATATATATTTTATACAATAAAATGTATAAATCAATGCAATGTGCTAGGGTTGCCGCGCCATATCCGCGCAAGGCTATTTTTAATTAAAATAAATTTAATGCAATTTTTTGCGGTCATTACGGTCATTCTTTTTTTTAAAAAAAATAGTACCATTCGAAAACCAAAGATGTACATAAAACGTCAAAGTAAGGTTGCCTACCATTTTTCTCGCCGTAATACGGGGTTGCCAGGTGTAAACAGGTGAACTGATATTAGTAAATTACCCTCATCGTTTTTGCTAATGAATTATATATGAAAATGTAGTTAATTTTATTGCGGATATGATGGTATAGGGTTGCCTTTGCGAAAGTGCGCAGAGTCTAGGGTTGCCGCGATTTAAAGTATGAATAATTGAGTAAGAGATAAGGCGCGACGGAGAGCACTGCAGTCGATATATTTTTTTTGTAACAATAAATGTATTAATTGTATTCAAAAATGATTTTCTTTTATTGACCCTGTTTTATAAATAAAAATATATTAGTGTATGTTACTGATATATTGTTAATTTACTATATACTTATATACCTAGCAGAAGTTCTGCATCAACCACATTGCATGTCTAATTGCCAATTGTACGTCTTCCAGAAATCCTGGGAGCATGTGTTCCAAAAAATTGCGATACACCGGCGATATTCCGGTAAGTCTTCCTGGTAGAAATACCAGGAATGCCAATCCAAACGTTCAACGAGAACTGATGTTGAAAACGATCTTAAAATATTTCATGTGGATGTTCGTCACACCAAATGGTTATTCTGAAAATTCCTTATTGCAAAGTATGCGTCTCCCATAGCTATTGATACGCCTAAAATTTCATTATATCTCAAGCGGTTTTGGAGAAATCTAATTTTAACTGTTATTAAAATTAAACTTCAACATCCTGTAGATCGGTAACGAAGCGTTTGCGGACCTATGTTTATAGGAACTTTTTTTTATAGAACGTCCTGGGCAATCACCCCCTTAAATATTGCCGCGTCTTTTTTAAACACCCTGTATAAGTATACCAGATTTTCGGTTGAAATATTGCATCTTTTATCACTTTTTAAATACTGTTATTTCATTATTTTTAATTTATATTCACACTTCTCAGCGTAAACGCTGGAAAACATTCACCCATTCAACATGCAGACAGTGATGGCTTGATATCCCATCCCTGTCTCCAGCAGGAATTAGACTCAGGCGAGGAGAGGAAATTCATCCTATCCCAAAACCTTTCTAACAATGTGACACGTTTGTAGTACAGTTGCCTTCTGGCCAATTCTAATAATATTATAAAACTGTCCTAATGCCGCGATGTTCTTGGTGAATCTGGTCGTCATCACTCCCTCTGCCGATTTGCTATTATTATTATTATTATCATTTTTTTATTATGATTATTGTTGTTAATTATTTACTCCAGAACACAGAACACTTCTGTGTCCTTCTCTATCACATATCTTAATACGTGCAGTGCTCTCTGTCGCGCCTTATCTCTTACTCAATGATTCATACTTTAAATCGCGGCAACCCTAGACTCTGCGCATTTTCGCAAAGGCAACCCTATACCATCATATCCGCAATAAAATTAACTACATTTTCATATGTAATTCATTAGGAAAAATGATGAGGGTAATTTACTAATATCAGTTCACCTGTTTACACCTGGCAACCCCGTATACGGCGGGAAAAATGGTAGGCAACCTTACTTTGACGTTGTATGTACATCTTGGGTTTTCGAATGGTACTATTTTTTTTAAGAAAAAGAATGACCGTAATGACCGCAAAAAATTGCATTAAATAATTTTGAATTAAAAATAGCCTTGCGCGGATATGGCGCGGCAACCCTAGCACATTGTATTGATTTATACATTTTATTGTATAAAATATATATTTAATTAGGAAAAAGGATGAGGGGAGGTCGACTTAGGTCGGCATGTTGTACTATAAAAGAAAATGTTGTTTCAAAAGTGTATTGT
The DNA here is from genome assembly GCA_029963805.1 of Aromia moschata. NCBI lineage: Eukaryota > Metazoa > Arthropoda > Insecta > Coleoptera > Cerambycidae > Aromia > Aromia moschata. The sequence continues at coordinate 170,183 of JAPWTK010000654.1, forward strand.
AGAGGTTGAAAATATACATACACAGTACAAGTATATTGAATATAAATACTACAAAGTGGTCAAACAACACAGTGCTAGAACATAGCTCATCAGCAGTTGATGAGCTATGTTCTAGCTGTTGATGAGCTAAAGTCACTATTAGTATTTTTTAAAAGCTGAAACTTTGCACAATATTAGATTATTGAATATATGAAAAAAAAACAATCAAACATTATGTATATAGAACAAACACAGTCAGCAGTAGCTAGAAGTCAGTACATACATACTAGGTGTGTAAATTAAGTAATGAGACTGGAAACGTAGTGCCCGATCTAGCAACACTGCTGAGACGGGACATGGAGGTTAACATGTAATGCCCCTTCAGTATAAGTTTGAACTGTTAGACTCATTTTTTTGTTCTTTGTGACTGTTTTCGGAAACCGTTTTTTTCTAGTGCGTTTTAAAAATTAGTGACGTTAATTTTGAGCAACGGTGTGCTATCAGGTTTTGCGTCAGACTTAGACACAGCGCTACGGATACTTTTGCAAAACTTCAACATGCCTACGGAGACAGTGCCTTTTTAAGAGCCCAGCTTTTCCGGTGGTTTCAGTTATTCTCAGAAGGAAGAGAGTCAATTGAAGATGAACCACGCAGCGGAAGGCCTTCATCTTCAAGAACGAAACGAAAATGTCGATAAAACACGGGATCTTTTACGTTTAGCTCGTCGGTAGACGAAAATAATAATCGAGGAAGAGTTAAATTTGAATCACATCACTGTGCACATCAGATTCTTTCGCCTGACTCGAGTCTTTGTGCTTTTCTCCTCCCGAGATTGAAAAATTTATTTTGGGACTACAGAAATAATTCAGACAGCTGTAACCGACCAGCTGAAGGCTATTTCAGTATACGAGTTCCAGCAATGCTATGACGAATGGAAGAACCGTTTCCAGCACTCTGTGGCGTTCCAAAGAAGTTATTTTGAAGGAGACAATTCTGAATTGTAATTCTATTCGAATAAAAAGCTAAAAAATTCAGTCTCTTTACTTAGTTCGACTCACCTCGTATATATATTGAGATTGCATGCCGCAGCCAGTTGTCGCCCTACCCGATTTTGCTCGTTTTTGGTGACTCATCTATACTTTTGGTGACTAATATAATAGTACGATAATATTTAACCAAAAAGACGATTGTGCCTCATTTATTCCGGACGCAAGTTCCCCAAATATTGTTTTAATTATTTCGAAAATTTGTCTTCGCCATCTTGTACTCGACAATACGGTGAAAACAAATGTTATTGGTTATAAAATGCGTCATTGTGAAGAAAATGATTAAATATGTAATTAAAAAATGAATTGCCGTATTCCAATCCTCCACAATCCTTGACATCCACCCCATTTATATAAGGTTCATATAGAATTTGATACTTGCCACTCGATATGATATTTTCGAAACCGGAACGCCCAACTCGAAATTCCGTCGCTGTTTTTTTCTAAATAACTTCAACAATTTCAAAGCTAGAAAATTGAACGGACGTCAAAGCGTTGATCAAAAAATCTGGAATCGGATCAAAACCCTTAGAAGTCTGTCGGTAGAGCGCGAATGGGAGTTTCGACGACCTCTTCTTAAGTAGGACTATCGATCTGTTTGGGCCGCTACGTAAAAATAAATTCAAGCGATAAAATATAAATGCGTTTTTTGCAATGCAAAAAATTTGTTTTCGTGCAAAAATTATATTTCGTCCAGTTTTTCCGAAAAAACCCGCTACGCACTTCAAAAAGAACTATGGCGGCCGTTGTGCGGCTGGACAAGGCAATTACCATTCCTCTTTTTTTTTTTGTTCGAATCATGGTTCGGCAGAAAAACTGAAAAAAAATCTGTGATAATTACAGAAATATTTTATTTCTTTTATTTCCGTCCTTTATTACCGACATATCGCATTCGGGTATATTATAAGGACAGAAAATCATGTGGCCGGATCTTGGACCATAACACTATTTTGAAATAATGGGCCATTACAAAACACTTGCAGTTTTTTGTCACGAGCTCTTGGACTACTATCCGTATCGAGTTAAATTTGCGACGCAAGTCCAAAGATCTCGCGATATTTTAGAACCGCTTCCAGTCCGAGTAATTATAACCCGCCACCAGGACCTTTTGATCTCCGGCGGCAACCGTGTGGCCGACCGGCGAGCGTGTGTCGACTTTAAATTCGGTTCGGAAGGCGAGAAAACCGTCCCCACCCCCCGTCCGACGACCGATGGCGTAGTATTTAGCCGCAAATTGCCTCGTTTCGCTCCCTCTAACGAAGAGATCTAATGGTTATTATACTTCGACGGGCGATCGCGACCATAGAGGCGGTGCGGTGCAAATGACGCACCCTGCATCCTGCACCTATTCGATTACCAAAGTAAACGATAATTAAATTGGTGGATATTTTTATTCAATAATACAACAGATTTCCAGTGTTTAAAGATGTTTTTTTTTTTGTATTCGATGATGTATGATTGAATGATTCCCATATTGACTTCCAACCTACTTCCAACAAAAAATTGTCGGTTTTAGTGAAGAGCAAGGTGAAAGATTTCATCAGGATTTACCTAAAAGGTGTAGAGGAACGATACCAAGGCAGGTGTGATAAACAAATTATGCTGGCAGAGCTGGTCACAAGAGATATAACAGAAAAAGGACAAAAAAGTCAAAAAACAGCCACATATCTTTTGAGAAAATGAAATGTTTCGATCATTCTGCAAATCTTCAGGATTATTGCCTTCACTATAACTTAAAATCTCGCCGTTTCGGAACAGCTCAAACTTAAGATGACTGTTACTGTGTAAAATCCTTTTGTTATTCATCGTGTTTTAGTGTTTTGTTATCCAAAGTTACTCGATTTGGAGTTCATGAGGTTATACAAGTTTGGGGTTATCAGGTTATGAGAAACTTCATGCTCCGGGTTACATGGTTTTGTCACTCTTCTACCATGTCAAGACTTATGGCGTTATAGGGTTGTCTATTACTGAGTTTGTGTTGTATGGCCATGGTGTGATAAATTATGGATTTTTTTATGTTGTATCTGACTACTTCCATAAGTGAGTGTGAAAGTCAAGAAACCGTTCTTCATAGGTGTATTTTGAGGTTCTGACTACGGATTCAGATTCGGTGGGTGAAAATATGGTACATAAGAATATGCCAGTCTGATCTACTCAAACAGCCACATTTTTGTCGTGCCTATTTATATATTTATCCTTAATATATTCCTGTTAGTGTTCGCAGATTTTCAAGTTTAAAAATCACATAGACAACATGGTGACAAAAAAACACAGACAAGAAATGCTACGATAACACTGACGCCGGAATATAGGTACTTATTTAGGGTCCGGAAAGTGTGATACAACGCAGGGTCGGCATTATACAACTCTATGATAAACCGTATAAAGTATAAATGAAAGTATAAACCGTATTTTTTAAACGAATTGTAAATTATGTACGCGTGTATTTCTTGCTCGTGCATACATACGGCACGGACCGTGCTTGATAATACAAACAGGGACTCTCCCGAGGCGAGTTTAAAATAATTTTAGGTGTTGTGAGTAATTAACTAATAAAAGTGTGTACATGCGTATTTTGCACCGTGTACGTATTTCTTTTAGAGTTCGTGTGGTGTATTTACATATTATCTGATTTTGTATGGATTTTTGCGATAATGGCACAGTCGTTTTTTCACCATTTATGAATAGACTGAAACACATGATACGAGGATTTTGCAATAGACAGATACATATTTTATGTATTTCTTGCAATCGTCGATATACTTATATTTCGTAGACGCCAAGAGTGGGAAAGACTCTTAGATTCGAATATTCAACAAAATATTACTGGTACTGTTAGAAAAAAGGAATTTTGGTTTGACTTGTACATAATGTTTTGCACTTTCGTGGAACGTGGTCGACAATATTCACTTTAGACGTTTTTTTTTTGCCAAATATGTATCCGATTGTTCATTTCCGCAGCCATACATTGCGTAAAGCATATTTACAGAAGACACAGAAGACATATCAACGTGTCATGGGAAATATCAAAGAAGACATACGCAATAAATTTCGGTGGCTGACAGTTGACGAAACAACAGATTTTTGCAGTAATATGTGTTTCAGATATTTCGCCACTGATATTGATAGCTAGTAAACGGGTGTTGCGAACAACGGCTAAATATATAGCAATAGTAGTAACACGTGCATTGTCCTCTGTACATATAAAAAATAATAATATACTGACGTTAATGACCATAAACATCTGTTAGTGATACGAACAACTGTCCGAAATTCGTGAAAATAATGTGCGTGGTGTATCGTCCTCTGTTCATGTGAACTATTTTGCACTTGCACCTTTAACTTCAGTAGATGTGGAACGGTCATTTTCCTTCTAAAACCATATGTACAGGCCAAATCGCTCACGTTTAACGTGAAGAAATGCAGAAAGACTACGTGGGAAAGAGGTCGTGGCAACGTACGCTCAAGCACTGAGGACAGTCGGTGTTTCTGAATGACACAAGCGATAGGTATGTACATACATTATTAACACATTTTTACTACTTGGCTTTGTTTTGGTCTGTTTTGTCTCTCATATGTCCTTCCGTCAATGATCTGACGGATTACAAGTCCGACCCTGCGTTGTAGCACACTTTCCGGATCTTTCATTTAGGTTTATTTTAAACAATAACTCATATAAAGTTACCAAACAGACATTAACTAACAACTATTATCGACATAATTATATCCTCGCAAATGAATTTGTTGTGAAAAGCATCTATTAAAGAATTGGTTTTGCTTTTTAGATACATTTATTATATCTACTCTATCAAATGGTTTTAAAATGATACATATAATTTTAGAACTCGCCTTGTATTTATATTCTGGACGTTGTAATTATGGCATTTTGAATATGACTTAAAACCCAAGTTCCCATTCCTTTACACTGTGCAATAAAGAAGCTCATATTCCCGAGAAAATGCGTGTTTCATTACACTATTACCTAACCTACTACCCTCAGCGTATCCCGTAAGGGAAATTATTAATATTAACTGAAACAGACGCCCTCCGAACAGCTTTCGGTTAACGTTACGGCCTGTCGAGTACTTGCCGGATGGGGGAATCTGCAATAAAGTTGGCGCAGGGCCCTATATGCCGCAACTACAATGGATGTGTCCGAGAGGTAGATTGGTGTGGCGGTATGTGGGTACGTTGTCGTCCTCAAAATGAAAATATGGGTAGCGTGGAAACGAGCTGAAAATTGTGTACCTACTCCCGTGGCTGTCGTAACACGGTGTTCTTAAGATTGATATTTTATGGGGTATCGCTTTTCTTGGGCAGCCGCTTTCATGCTAACACTCTAGGAGAAATAATGATTCACATTATTTCTAATACAAGAATGATATTTTTAAGACGATCATAATGTTTAGTTTAGATGTCACGTTACCTTACACAGTAACAAAGTGATAAATAACGCCCTTTTGAACACTAATTAACAAATTATTTCCACATCCACATAGTGGACTTGGGGAAACATATATAATAATATATGTTTTTTTTTTAAATTTGTATTGCCTCAATAGATTGAATGTGTTCTAAAACGGCGCGATATTCAATTTAATCGAAATTGTCTGTCTGTCTGGTAAACTTTTTTGTGCATAGTATTTCCAGTCTCAGTTTAAAAGTATACAAAAAACAGCTGCCTAAGGAATCACTACTTTCACAGCCATTTTTTCCATATTTAATTAGAGTAACTCGCTAAAAACAATAGGTGATATTCTAAAAAGTTTGATATTAGGTTACACTATCCTGTAAAATTTTGAAAATACTGTGCCCATGGACAATGAATAATTGTTTCCGAAGTAATTTTTCCCACTGAAAATAAATCCGGGCTCAAAATTGATCTATCACGTCAGGTCTTTGAGATATTCTAACCTAAAAGTGCAAAAAACACTGTTTTTTTGACATATTTGAGGTCATGTAGATTTTTTTTTCTCAAAAAAAACGTGTGTGGGATCTTATAGTATAAGTCTTCCTCTTTTAAATTCGTTTGAGTTTGCTCTTTTATCTTTTTTTTTTGTTCGTCGAGATATCGCATTTTGAAATTTTCATAACTGTGATTTTTCTTATAAACGAAGACCCATTAGAGACACGTATATATCAAAAGATTGTTTTTTTTTTATTAAGAAACGTAAAAAGTATTTAAAAAACAGTAACAAGTCAATATTTTCTTATGTAAAAAGTTCTGCTCGTTCAGAATGAAAGGTCAGATTTTCAATATTTTTCGATGAAAATACAATATGGCCTATCTGAGTTGACTAAAGTTACGTTAACAGCGTATATGGAACTTTCATTATCTCTTTTTAATGAAAGAATGGCGTCTTTACTTAGATTCTTTTGTATTCTGGAAATTTATAGTCACATGAAAATAAAAATATAGTATTTGACCAATCATTTTCTACTTTTTGGCAGTAGCTGAGGTCTTTGGTGTTATATTTTCATTTCTCAACTCAGGTGGGCCTTATTGAATTTTCTTCGAAAAATTTTGAAAATATGACCTTACATTCTGGAGGAGCAGATCTTCTGACATTAGAAAATATTGACTTGTTATTGATTTTTAAATATTGTTTACGTTTCTTAATAAAAAAAAACAATCTTTTGATATATGTACATTAGGGCGGAGCGTCACAGTCGATAATTGTCTGATCGAAATGTTTGGCGGGAAAAGTTGCCTTTTGGCCTCAATAACAACTGGTTAAAATGTGAAAACGATCGGTTAACATCTTTTGCCCCCGACAGAAGCTCAAAGTTAGCAAATTTTAGTCAAAAAATTAAAAAAATGCATTTTTTTAAAAATATGGTTTTTTAACGTTATTGTGTTTTTTTTTCGTGGCACAAATAACGTCATTTGCTTTATAAATTGTGAAAGAGTGTTTTAAAACATTTTAGACAAGCTCTTTTTGCATCTTTTGTTGTCTGAAATACTCCTCATTTTAGTGCTATAATTCATAAATCTGTGTATTTGTCATTTGTATCTGATCTGCACACTTGCTTGGTGGCATAGCTTTGTTTCTGTGATAAAAATTTAGCGTTTTGATGTTTCGAGATAAAACGGCCATTTAAGATTTTTTGTATTTACTATCATGCAGCATTTAGCTCGCTTTTCGTTTTCGGAGCGATCCAGAACTGACCACGAGGAGGTAGCTGCAATTTGAGTTCCACCCACACCCTACCCAACCAACCAACCATGAGTGCTGTTTAATGGATCGGTTTCCAAGGATCCTCAAAATTTGAAGTCCTTGTTAGTTTCGAAAGAAGGCATTTTTTGCCTTGACTGGAGAGTTGTACGAATGACGCCATCTCTCTTCTCTGGGCCACAAACTTTGGATACAGCTTCGGTTGCAAGTTTCACCGTTCTCTCAACGGCCTTCGTGTGGCATGGCAGTCTCGAAAATAAATACTTATCACTTAGGCCTTCACTGACGATGCACTGAAGGTCTTCTGTAGGTAAATGAGCCAGAAGAGCGGGCTCAGTTACGTTTACTGTGACCCAATCTATTACATTGATGTAATCAGATGCGTAAAGATTAATGTTAGGAGTTTGAAAGACCGTTACACGGCCTCGTCGGTTCTGGCTTGCTTGTCTACATTTTAAAATCCCTTGGGATAGCCATTGTCACCTTCATTCTAAAAGTTTATACTCCTTCCTGGTTGCGAATCAAGCAAAATCCATCTTGCACTGAAGGTGCACGGCATTGTGGGCCGTCATTAGAGATTCGAGGTACTTACCTGATGACATGTGAAAGGTCGTAGATAATGTTAAGAACGCGTACTTTTGCCATCCGGAAAATATTCTTGTAACAATGCTAGCAGACGATCGAAAGCACGTTCGTGAACTTGCTTACCGCCGCATTTTAAAATGTAGACAAGCAAGCCAGAACCGACGAGGCCGTGTAAGGGTCTTTCAAATTCCTAACATTAATCTTTACGCATCTGATTATATCGATGTAATAGATTGGGCCACAGTAAACGTAACTGAGCCCCGTCTTCTGGCTCATTTACCTACAGAAGACCTTCAATGCATCGTCAGTGAGGGCCTAGGTAATAAGTATTTATTTTCGAGACTGCCATGCCACACGCAGGCCGTTGAGAGAACGGTGAAACTTGTAACCGAAGCTGCATCCAAATTTTGTGGCCCAGAGAAGAGAGATTTTCTCTCAGAGCAGAAGCTTCATTCGTACAACTCTCCAGTCAAGGCAAAAAATGCCTTCCTTCGAAACTAAGGACTTCAACTTTTGAGGATCATTGGAAATCGATCCCTTAAACAGCACTTAAACAACATGGTTGGTTGGTTGGATAGGGTGTGGGTGGAACTCAAATTGCAGCTACCTCCCGTGGTGAGTTCTGGGTCGCTTCGAAAACGAAAAGCGAGCTAAATGCAGCATGATAGTAAATACAAAAATCTTAAATGGCCGTTTTAACTCGAAACATCAAAACGCTAAATTTTTATCACAGAAACAAAGCTGTGGCACCAAGCAAGTGTGCAGATCAGATACAAACGACAAATACACAGATTTATGAATTATAGCACTAACATGAGGAGTATTTCAGACAACTAAAGATGCAAAAAGAGCTTGTCTAAAACGTTTTAAAACACTCTTTCACAATTTATAAAGCAAATGACGTTATTTGTGCCCCGAAAAAAAACACGATAACGCTAAAAAACATATTTTCAAAAAAAATGCATTTTTTTTAATTTTTTGACTAAAATTTCCAAACTTTGAGCTTCTGTCGGGGGCAAAAGATGTTAACCGATCGTTTTCAAATTTTAACCAGTTGTTATTGAGGCCAAATAGCAACTCTTCCCGCCCCAAACATTTCGATCAGACAATTATCGACTGTGACGCTAATGTACATGTGTCCCTAATGAGTTTTCAGGTATAGTGAAAATCATAAACATGAAAATTTCAAAATGTGATACCTTGGCGAAAAAAAAACAAATTTGAGCAAAATTGACGGCATTTGAAAGAGTTAAAGAAGATTTGTACTTTAATATCCCTCACATAATTTTATGAGAAAAAGAAATCGCTCTGCTATATAACCTGAAATATGTCAAATGTTTTTTACACGTTTAGGTTAGAATATTTCAAAAACCTGATGTGGTAGAGCAATTCTCAGGATTGTTTTCAGCCAGAAAAATTCGGAAACAACTATTTCCAGGGGCAAAATCTTGCAGGGTAGTGTTGTTAAGAGATATTACGTGAATGTAGAAATAATAATGATTACTTATTATTAGTGGCTGTTAAATTTTCGTAAGGAGTAACAGGTAACGATATATGGCTACCAGACGAAAATCCGCCACTGCACACATGGTTAGCATTCAATAATCGAATTTACCTCATCTCACCCTCACGCTTTGTTAGCGACCGTCAACGAGACGGTCAATTAAAATACGCCTCCTTGCCCCCTCCACTTTCGACCTTTTCGGGCGACACACGGACCCCGGGCGCAAATTGAAATAAATCTTTTTAATTTACCCCTTGCCGATACAAAAAAAGCAATTGCGCCGCCGGAAACGGAGGAAGACCGGAAGTCGCGGTCCGGGAGGCTAATGGCGTCGATTGTCCACCATCGTCAGTGGCGGCCGGCAGAATTTTGAAGTATGGTGTTTTGGAATATGAGACGTCAACCACATTTAAACCGAAATCCGGTTTGATAGATAGACTCTATGAGAAAAAATATCTACAGGTTAATTCTTCATTAATGCTTCCCCCTCCTCTGTAACGTGGTTTTAAAAACTATTAATAACACAGCCACACACACAAATGGGTCATGTCATAACCTTGAGACCTCAAATATATGTCTTTATGTATTTTAACCCGCTGAACTAAATCCATCTTAGAATGGGCCCATATCGTCACAGTTTTTTAAAAGATATAGAGTCTATACAAGTAATACATAATAAATAAAATTGTTATTATCGTCTGGGGAAAAAACAAAAAGCAACTTTTTTTTGTCTCAAGGGCCGAGAATGTGTCGAGTCGACTAATAAGACTGAAAGGAATACGACCTTTCCGTCACTTTAAATAAAATACGTCAAAATAACCCTTTTTGTTTTTCCATACGATAACGAATTTTATTTATTAAAGAATGTATTTATTGATTTTATCTGTTTTCCGTAATGTCTAAAAACTGTGACAGTATGGACCAATTCTGATGATGAATTCGAGTTCAGTGTGTCAATATACATGTGGATATGAAGGAGTACTTCAGGTTTCACGATCATGACACAATTTTTGTTTTTGTTTGGCTGTGTAATCTTTTCCTAGGATTTTTTTTACATTGTAACAAATGTGTAATCTTCAAAACAAATTAATTACAATACTTTTTTTTAAATAAAGTACTCTATATGTACATTCTATTTCGGGAGTATAAGTATTTAGATATATCCTATAGTTTTACTTCAAAAATATTCAATTTGCGAACTTAGCACAGAAGGCTAAATAGGCATTAAAAACAATCAGACATCGACAGAAAAAAAAAGAAAAAGATCATAACAAAAAATAACATAATGCTCATATTGATATTACCAATTACTTCGATGATTTTTCCCTCAATGCATCTATATTAATGAACTTCATTTTTCACATAGCCTCATAAAAAAAATAAGTGTCGTGAGGTAAGAGTTTCTTGGAGGTCATCTTATAGGTCCATTTTTAACCATACTTTATATTGACAACTGTACGATATTTTATTGTTTATAATGCTTACTATACTTAACTATAGGAAATAACAAAGGCTAACTATAGGAAAAAGATAAACCTTATATTGCTTAAATCAGAAAAACATGAAGATTTCGATTTTCCAAAGACATGCATAGGGGTTTCGTTTAAAAAAGTAAAGTGTAATCAATCTTATAATTTATTTGTTGTGAAAATCACATATGTTTTATTATAACATAAAAAACATGATGGAAATGATTATTTATATATTTTTTTAATTGAATAATTTACAAATCGGTTCAGATATAACCAAGTTACAAGAGGGGACATTTATGGTGAATCACCCTGTACAGTAATGTAAATATTGATATATAATGAATGTGTGCAAAAAACTGACTCAATAAATTAAAATACGAAATTTATTAGATAAGAAGAGATATATAAAAATAAGTAGGTATTGATGTTCAAATTGTGAATCATTATCTAAGTTGGCAGAAACGAGTCGCGCCACATGAGCGTACGCATCATAAGTATAATGCACAAAAGTAACTAATAGCCTATCGCACTTTTGCCAAATTTTACTACGATATTAATTCGCACGATACGTATTGCATATAATGGAGGTAATACAACAGCTGACATAGGACTGCATCAGCTGACACAGGAGTACTGCAATCAAATTAAATTGAGGTAATCTCCATCACATGCTACACGAGTTGCCTATATGTCGCGTCGCCGTAAGCCAACATAAGTCATTATCCACCTGACAATGGACAAAAATGTTAACGAACTAACATTGAACATTAGCGTGGCCGTTATTTCTGAAGTTGTGAAATATTGTGATGTCCCCTAAAAATTATTACACTAGATATGAAGAGTCAATCGAATATTATTTTTTCAATTTGATCGATATTAGTCCGCTGATATTACAAAAAAAAAAAATCATTTATCACTCAATTGTGTTGGTCCAACTAGATATATTTCAATTAGTAGTCCAATTTAGAATATTTCAATTCCCGTTCACTGTTACACTCTTCTACATGAAAATCCTCCCCGTCAAACTAATGTGTTATTTCGATAATTTCTACAGAATCACCAATATTTTCCCCCCTAAACCACTATAAAAACCCCCCCCCCAAAAAAAAAACAACCCAAAAACACCCCCCCCCCCCCCCCCCCCCCACCCCCCCCCCCCAAAACACCCCCCCTCCTTTTTTCTCCTTTTTTTTCCCTTTTTTTTTTTTTTTATCCCCTTCTCTTCTTTTTTTTTTTTTTTTTTTTTCCCCCCCCCCCCCCCCCCCCCCCCCCCCCCCCCCCCCCCCCCTTTTTTTTTCTTTTTTTTTTTTTTCTTCCCTTTCTCCTTTTTTTTTTTTTTTTTTTTTTTTTTTTTTTTTTTTTTTTTTTTTTTTTTTTTTTTTTTTTTTTTTCTTTTTTTCTTTTTTTTTTTTTCTTCCCCCCTCTTTTTTTTCCCTTCTCTTTTTTTTTTTCCCTCCCCCCCCCCCCCCCCCCCCCCCCCCCCCCCCCCCTCTCTCCCCCCCTTTTTTTTTTCTTTTTTTTTTTTTTTTTTTTTTTTTTTTTTTTTTTTCTCTCACTTTTTTTTTTTTTTTTCTTCTTTTTTTTTTATCTTTTGTTTTTTATTCGCCCCTCCTCCCGGGGGGGGGGCCCCCCCCCCCCCCCCCCCCCCCCCATATGTAACCACTGATCTGTAAATTGTCGTATCAGGTAGCCAAATCTAGAGAACATCAACAACATGTTTCGGCCTTTCCTATAAACCTGTCGAGTGGCGACGGAATATTGACTCTTCGAAGACAAATCTGAAGGCAGTTTTATTATTTAATGGAAACGAACAACCATCTGTTCCCGTGGGTTATGCTGTAGAAATGAAGGAAACGTATTAGAACACGCGTATATTATTTCAAAGCATAAAATACGAAGATCATAAATGGAATATCTGTGCCGATCTAAATGTTGTTGCGCTACATACAGGACTGCAGAGTGGCTACACCAAATATTATTGTTTTTTATTCAAATAGGATAGCAGAGTCTGAAACCAACATTATGTCGTTAAAGAATTCCGTTACGTGAAAACATTGTGCCCAGTTTGAAAAATGATATGAGCTAATGAACCCCCTAGTAAAGCAACAGAAAATGTATTTATCTCCTCTGCATATAAAACTAGGGCTTATAAAAAAAGTGTTAAAGCCTTAAATACAGAAGGAAATGCTTTTCTTTATTTGAGAAGGAAATTCGCTCGTATAAGCGAGGTACAGCTTAAAGAAGGAATGTTCGTTGGGCAGCAAATACGAGAACTTTTTAAAGACGAAAATTTTGAAAGTACACTTTCGAGAAAAGTAAATAAATAGGGCGTGGACTGCCTTCAAAAATGTATATAACAACTTGCTAGATAACAAGAATTTGAAGAACTACAAAGATCAAGTTGAAGAACTTATCTAATAATCCTATTAGACGTTAGGTTGCAATATGTCAGTTAAGCTGTATTTTCTCCACTCTCATTTGGAATTCTTCCCTGACAATTTAGGTGCAGTTTCAGACGAACACGGCCTAAAGATTTCACCAGCAAACATGTTAGCGGACTACTGTTGGGCCCTCACATGGCGTGAAACCGATCCTGGTGAATACAAGCGAAAAAGGCCAACAAAATAATTTATTGATTGTAAATACAGGTACAATACAAGTATAATACCTGTATTATACTTTTTTCGATACAAAATGAAGTATACTTTGTAAAAAACTGATTTTGTTTGGGTTTCTCATATTTTATATTCTTTTTCCCTTCTCTAAAAACTTATGGGTGATAGGTAAAAACCGAGCTCATATTTAAATTCAGCACATTACTGTAGACACAAAAAGCCCAAAAAATATCAGGGAGCGACAAAAAATATCAAAATGCGGAAAACTATTATCCCCTTTGTCACCGTTTTATTCCCCTGGCAAGGACATAATTCGAACTTCTCCTTCATTGTTGTTCGTCGTCAGATATATTACACTGATAGGACCTAAATATGGTCGAAATCCGGGTCTGTGATTTCTGTCTAAATTTAATTGTCGAATTAAGGGCATTTATTAAAATAAAATCCTTTTAAAAAATTCAAATTTTATCGTAGCGATATAACATGAGTAATTTCCCAGCCGCTTCTGACCGTCGTCACCGTCACAATTTCATATCTGTTCTTAATTAGGGGCGTCGCGCATAAATCACGACCGCGTCACTGTACGGCGACGCACGGCCGTCCGGGGCGGCTAATCGGGCGTGTATTGTCTGTCCCGCGGGGTCGGCGCGACCCCTCGCCCCCCCCGCCCTCCCCCTATGGCTCAGACCGCCTTCTATTGTCTGCACTTAATAGCGTGTTATGGATTACTTAACCGACTGCGAGAACCCGGAATTTATTACGTTCGCGAGAAAATAGCGGAAAACTGATAAACAACAGATACATTATTGGGCGGTGGTGTTTCGTTAATTCGCTCTTATGAGTTCGGGGGGCGGACAGAGCTCGTTTTCGTCGTAACGCTAGCGGCGTTAATGCTGTTCCAAGTTATCATGCGGATATGAAAATATATCACGTTGGACTCGATCATATTAAGCAAATTGAAAATGATGAAAGTATGGGCTCAATTAATCCACACCAATGACATTTAAACGAATTATAGTGATCGTATTTAGGTATGGATTCACCGGAAAAGCAAAGGAAAGCAAATTATTGGGCGTCCATATTAGACAAAATATTGTTATGTATTCTTGAAGAGACTCTTTGCTGTCTACTCTTGATTTCCGACTGGTTATCTCGGGGGGAGATATTTGTGTCCATACATTATTTCTAATGCTCCTACAATACTGTTGTAATCGTTTTGCTGCTCTTCGGGGGCGCTCTGAAAAATGTCTAGAGCCTGATCTCTGAGAGATATGATAAACGACATGACCATTTCTTGTGGAGTCCATCCATTCGATTTTGCATCATATGTGGGAGGTTTAAGCAGTTTGTGTACTGACCTTTCCACATGCATAATACTTGAGTTTTGTCCTGACGAAGTCGAATCATCTCCTGACTCAGTTATCTCCATACGATGCAATTAGTCCTTCTATCTTTTCAAGTATTTATTTTTGTACTTGCCGTTTCATGTCTTCTAATTTTGTCTCGAGTTTTCTTTTGATTTCTTTTTTATTTTCTTGAAACTCATCAGAAAATTAAGAGTATTCCAAATATGTAATAAGATGCTGGATGTTCATTTAAAGTTCCAAAGTTGGAAATACTCTGGAGAAAGAGAAATTGAAAGTAACATATCAAAGAAATCGTATAAATCGTATTTATGTGATGCTTTCTGATATTTGAAAATAACAGTGGCGTCCGTAATGTAAATTCCAATAATGAATAAAAAATGTCTTAATATTTAAACGAAGTACAAATCAGATTTTCCAATTTCAGCTATCGTATCTTAGACGTGTTATCAAAAATAAAAAAAAGTCTGATTTACTAAATGTCTCATAATTTTGTTGTTATAAATTATGTTGTTTTTTTTTTAAATCCAATTCAAATAGCCGAGATAAAAAAAACACTAAATCGTGCTACATAATGCTATTATAACATAATCTAGAAGTCTATGTAGATACATCCTCATAACATAATGTAGAAGTCTCTGTAGATACTTCCCATACAAACATGACGTTAGCAACAAATATGTCGTTCATAGAATAAAGACGTAAATGAACCTGGTGTATATAAAAAAATCAGAATTAAATATTTTATTTGCGTATTTATTATTTAAAAATTTACTTCCTAGTGGTACGAAATGTCTCGTATTAAATAATATAATTTATTGTGACTTTTCAACATATCTCGCTCTATAGCCACTGTCTAAATTTGTCTACTTTGGCCTTTGAGTCTTTTAATTTTGGTTTTCTGTGAAGCTGTGCTTACAACCTGATATAGTGTGATTTTCTCCTAAGGAAACACGCCAATTAGTTGTGCTGTTGAAATTAATGACTAATATTGGCATATACACTCTTTGTTACGTATTTTCTATCAAAACAGTTAGAAATTAAATTTTTGAAATATATTTTTTGAGTCCAAGTTAACTCAATTTCAATAGATTTATTTAGAAATGTATTGGTAATAACTTATATTATTGCTATTAACTTGTTACCAGTTTTATGTGTATGATCCTTTAAAAATCACTATAAGATTCCAAATTACGAGTATACACAGTTTTCTATGCGATAAATGCCTGTAAGTTATCTAATGTTCATACAGTTTTAATAGTCACCTTCTATTTCATAGTTTTGCAATAAAATACTA
This sequence comes from Aromia moschata, assembly GCA_029963805.1. Taxonomy (NCBI): domain Eukaryota; kingdom Metazoa; phylum Arthropoda; class Insecta; order Coleoptera; family Cerambycidae; genus Aromia; species Aromia moschata. The sequence goes on from JAPWTK010000654.1 coordinate 186,221, forward strand.
TATTCTTCAACAAATACAAGAATTATTGGGTCAATTTACGTTTTACGTGGTAAAAAATTTTAGGATCGCTGACAATGATGACGGTAAAAAATACATTTTAGAGCCGTATAAAAAATTATTTATATCGAGTCATCCAGAAACACCATCATCAAATCTGGCTATGAACGAAGATGGAAATAGCTGTTACGTGAAGCTCGAAGTGAAACTTTGCTGTTGTCAAACTTTTGACAAGCGGCTGTCACAATTGTAAAATAAATAATGGCTGTCACATAATGTAACAGCCTTGACAATTAATAAGTTTATAAATTTAAGATTAAGATTAGAAATACGTTTTTTTTTTGCCTGGCCAACTTTATGAGTTTTTTTAATGTTTCTTTATTAACCCCTGGAGTCCATAAATATTTGATCACTGACGGTTGGTGGAGTTTGAGATTCTCATATTTTCGCAACGAAACATGGGACCATGGGACATCATATTTTAGAGGATGACCTTCTATTTCATAGTTTTGCAATAAAATACTATATTCTTCCACAAATACAAGAATTATTGGGTCAATTTACCCCGAATGGGCGACTTTTCTCCTTCTGTAATCCTACATTGAATCTGACTAAAATTGATTAAAAAATCCAACGTTCTGCTTTTCCGAAACTGATTCCCCTTTTATATATCGCGCGAACTGTCGAAAGCGTTGTTTCGTACAAAAAATTAATGGATACATCTCCTCCAACGATATCCATTACTGTCCAAAAGACAGGAAACGATCGGGGAGGACGAATGTGCACAGGGAGGGATACAGATATCTCTTAAGTACCTGGGGACGGCCTCACCGTCGATATAAAAATTTCAATTTTTCTCGCGTCTACATTCGTGTCAATAGGGTGTGTTCGTCGAAGGGAAATGCACGCAAGGTTACCGGGTGGCGCGAGGGTTCCCGAAAACTGATGAACGTGCCAGCGAGGAGCGATGGAATTCGGAAGTGGACGCGGCGATGACGAACGCACCTGGGGGAGACGCAAACTTCGTGACGACGACGACGCGTCCGCGCGAGCCAGGAGAAAGAAGTTTGACGTAAAGTGCTGAGGTGCTCACGGAAAATATATAGGCAAAGGACCCCGCACAATTCTTATGGGAAGTGCCCCTCGAGAAATTGGCTGATTTTTTTATATTTTGCTCTCATGATTAACCGATCAAAAGTGTCCATGGTCTCAAAGTGTCTTTTTATACGATTTTAAAACGTATCTTCTCATCATTATTGGAGTTGGAAAATGTTGTGCACCTACGACTCTCGTTGTTGTTCGCCAAATAATCATTTAATATTTCACAGTTTTATGGAATACTCTGTTAATAATCTGAATAATACTACATCAATAAGTGTTAAAAATAACAATAATTAAGTAGTTTAGTAACAATGGGTCATCGTTTTCTTTCTTAACAATTTAGGAGAAATTGGGATAGGTTCCTTTATTACCATCACATTTTATTGTATATTCAGAATATAATTCGGGTGTATTCTGGTGGAAATGAAATGCTTTTTTTTAATGAATTTGTACGTGGTACAAACGTTTTACGTGGTACAAAAATTTTAGGATCGCTGACAATGATGACGGTAAAAATACATTTTAGAGCCGTATAAGAAAAATTATTTATATCGAGTCATCCAGAAACACCATCATCAAATCTGGCTATGAACGAGAGAGATGGAAATAGCTGTTACGTGGAAGCTCGAAGTGAAACTTTGCTGTTGTCAAATTTTTGACAAGCGGCTGTCACAATTGTAAAATAAATAATGGCTGTCACATAATGTAACAGCCTTGACAATTAATAAGTTTATAAATTTAAGATTAAGATTAGAAATACGTTTTTTTTTTGCCTGGCCAACTTTGATGACGTTTTTTTTTAATGTTTCTTTATTAACCCCTGGAGTCCATAAATATTTGATCACTGACGGTTGGTGGAGTTTGAGATTCTCATATTTTCGCAACGAAACATGGGACCATGGGACATCATATTTTAGAGGATGATTACTAAAAAACACTTAACTTCAACAAATGGCTCTCACCAGAGGATTTCAGAAACGATTTTCAAAATATTTGCATCTTTTTTTTTTAATTACCAAGTGAATACTTGTATTTCTTGTTATTCTTGTGTTTGCAGATGAAGATGCAGCTATTTAAAAATTTCAAATACTAAATGCTCAAGGAAAATTCAAATTACCATAACTTTTACAGGTCTCGAAATTTCGAAAAAATCGCTTATTTATCCTTTATATCCATAAAAATCCTTTACATCGCTGCCTGAGTTCAATAGTGGCACTACGTGCTACCCCTGGAGTTCAATAGCGGCACTTATGTCAAAATAATGTTTTTGGTATAGTGTCACTTTTGAACTCGAGGGGGTAGGACGTAGTGCCACTATTGAACTCATGCAGCGATATTTACTTGGTGATTATAAAACAATATTTCGAAAATATGTTGCAAATCAAGTTTCCACAATTATCTGGTGAGGTAGACGTTTTTTGAAAATATTTTTCGTCAATAAAGTTTGGTAAAATAAAAATTGAATTGTTTTGTTATTGTAGCCTTCTACGTAGGACTAGTAATCACCCCTAACATATAATGTGGGTCCCATGTTTCGTCACGAAAATACGAAAATTTCAAATTCCACCACCAGCCACTGCTGATCGGTTGGTTATGGACGGCAAAATATAAAAAAAATCAGTCACGTTCACCCAAGGGCACTTCCCATCAAAAATGTGTTAGATGTTTTGATGTTAACGCAAACTAAATAAATTCAGTTGCACGGTTATTCAACGAAAGTAAAAATACTTTAATCTTGGAGTGACGCAAGTGTATCACAGTTCAAAATACTCTCAAAATATGCGATGCAAATTAGTTTTTCTTTTTCGAAAATCTCATAATTTGACATCGATTCATGATTCTCTAGAAAATTATGTATCAACATGCTTATAAAGATTTTTTTAAAGGATCAGGTTTATTAGATGTTCGAGATTAATTTGGTTTATTATCTATTTTTCTGTTTGATTTGTCATTAGACAACCGAAATGTTCTTAATACAGAAGATATGAATCTTGTGATTTCATCACGCACTAAAATGGACTAACAATTAGAATAATTTTCCAAAAGTCAGTTATTTGGGAATTTATTTTTAACGAGACTCTGTTAACAATCCTGAGGGAAAATTCAGACTTCTTGGAAAATTCTGTATACCCAACTTCAGTTTTTTTTTTCTAGCTCAAAAATAACCCAACGTGTCGCCAGTTAGACATTAAATTGGGACATTCTGTATAATATAAAAAATATGCAATATTTTGTAAATTGTACAGTGTAAGGCTGTAAAGGGATTAAGTTTATATTGACAGTTACCGTGGTAATAAGTCCATATAATCTCATTACGCCTTCCCAGTAAATAAGCGCACGTATTAAATCCCATTACGGGAATGTCAAAAACGAGTAATCATAGGAGGGTAACTGCGCAGGGATGTACACATACTCGCCAAACATCCAGATAAAGCCATACTTTCTGATTAATTACGAATTTGATTACTCATATTTTTACGACTATATGGCTGTTATGGCCGATGCCGTTCCCAGCGGTTCTCGTAATTTCCAATTATATTAAAAGTCCGGAGATAGATAAATCATATGTTCCCGATTATCTTCAGCAAATATTAAACGTTAGTACCTAACGGCTATTACCTAACTTTGTAATCAAACTAACTTTGTAGTCAAAGTTGTAGAATAATGAAACTTAGTAAGGTATTTAAAAAAACCACAAGTTTTAATATTTATTGTATTCCACTCTTACATTTTTGTTTATATCTGCTAATGAAATACCACATAATCTGAATTCTAGATACAATGCGGCACAGTTTGAGTAGATATGAATTAAATGCATATACAGGGTATTTTCGAATGAAGTACCTAGTAAACAAATTATAGCCGTAAGGAAAGAGGTTAAAACAGGTAAGTCAATTGAACTAAACATACCTTACAATGTGCGCCCGTTTTGAAATACAAGGTGCGCACCTAAAGTTTTGAAGCCAATAGAAGTACATTTTAAATAGTAAATAAAGAATAAAAAATCATATCAAAAAATATAAACAGGTAGTATTTACAAGTATAGGTGAAAACAGACCTGTACATTTGATCCATAGCATCCCATGATATTAATAAGTCAATTTTGTTATCTAAAACAAATGAGATGGTAGTGGTCTAATAAAATATCTGCATATGCATATATCTTGAAAACCGGAAAGAATTTCTAAATGGTGTCCATTTTTTTTAAATAGAATTCGAAGCTTGTACGATAATAAAATTTCGGAAAAATTGACGATGCTCGTTGTCAATTGTGGCGTCCTCTACGTGCTTTTTTTCATTCAGAAATACTAATTGCTCTACAATGAGAGAAACCATACCAAATACCAAATATAAAGTAGAACTTTGGAACCGTTCTTATTAGATTTATGAAGATGTCTTGATTTATGAAGATATCTTGATTTATGAAATGTGTGATTTTTAAGACTGAATGCCAACAGGAGTGGAGAACATTGGACTAAGATAAGTTTAGTCCAATGGATTTATTTTTACTTCTGTATTCACTGGTATAATATATGCTACTACTTTCGGAAACACATTGTAGTGTCACAGACGTCGCTATATTTCAGTTAGCCAAAACCCTCTGTAGCCTCTTACAGAAATTATAGTGAAAAACCGTAGCAAAGTTTGCGAAAAAATTTCCAAAAACACTGGAGCACTCCCTGGTTCTCAGTAACGCTCTGTGGAATATTTGCAGTATATTTTTTTTTCATAATCTAGAAACAAATATTCTAATTCGATTTTTATTTCAAAAAGTTATGGCCATTTTAATTTTTGGAAACAAAATGTTCCTATAAAATTAAAATTAAAATGGCCATAACTTTTTTGAAAAAAAAATATTTTGCAACAAATCGAAAAACGTCTCCTTATATTTGTTTTTAGATTATGAAAAAAAATATACTGCAAATATCCCACAGAGCGTTACTGAAAACCCAGGGAGTGCTCCAGTTTTTGAAAATGTTTTCGCAAACTTTGCTGACGATTTTTTCACTATAAATCCCTTTCTGTAAGAGGTTGTGTCATCACCTAAAAAGTGAAGCAGGTCCCATGAGTCGTTTTCAAGATATGGATAACTGGAAATATCACGCACCGCCACTGGTCACAGAAATACAATTTTGATTAAATTAGCAAATTGTTTAATGCATTTGAGTGTTATGTTTGTCTGTCAGTATCTGCATTACGCGAAATGTAATATGAATACATATGTATGTAATTAAATTAAATGTAACAAAGAAAGTGTTACATACTGTTAAATATTTTCTTAAGATGACTGTGATTTTTTGATACCAAAGAAAACAATTTAACGATTGTTTCTCGACAGAAACATGTAAATGATTTTATAGTTTCATATAAGTACTTGAAAGTACATGAATATACGAATAAATATCAGTAGTTTACAAGTTTCTGCTAATGTCATCACAATTATCACATCAAAAAATGGCCGGTATTCAACTGTTCATATCTTTGAAGCTATTTTTTTCATCAGCGCCTTATTATATATTTGTCTAGAATTTGATTCAAATTCAAATGTGCATTAATAAATAGGGTGTTCCATTAAAAAAAGTATGGTTATGTCAACAGCACATAAAATCATTTTCAATTGTTGCTTTTAAATCTCCATTAAATTCAGGACACAAAAAATTACAATTCTTTGCAAAATTAAAATTTAACCGAAATAGTATCTCGTATAACTACAAACTTAGCAATAGTGCCTGTTTCTACTATGTATGTCTACAGTCACCATATGCCTATATATTCTATATATCATTGTTGTCAATGGCTACTTAACCTTCTGGGCTCAGTTTGTAAGCGGAATATTTTTGATAATATCAGCAAACCTACTAGAGATATAGGAAACCTTATATTGCTGAGAACAGAAAAACATGACGATATTGATTTTCCAGTGACATACAGGGTGTTTCATTTAACAAAACTATGTATAACCTTGTAATGTCTTTGTTTTGAATATCACACATTTTTTATTATGCCATCAAAATCTTGGTAGAAAATAATTATTAATTACTGTTTTTTTTTTCGAATCGGTCCAGAAATAACCAAGTTGTAGGAGGGGGGGGGCATTAATGGTGAACCACCCTGTTGAAGGAATGTTGTTGAATACGAATTCAGTATATAAATAATTGATACAAGCCATAAAATACGACCCGGTCATATTTTTCTTCTGTACGACTGGATTTGAAATAGAAAACTGATGAAAATTAGCGTCAGCGAACCCCGATGGAAGTTCAGCGAAAAGGTCGGCGCTGCGGAAATGCCAAATAAAAGAAATGTGACGCTACAGGGGTCTGTATATCACCAGAACATATTTCACGGGCTACAGAGGAAAAGAGAGACTGCATTTTTTATATCAAACGGCTCGTTGTAAATTATAAATGACCCAACCGGACTTAAATGCTTTTTTTTGTAGTTATACAGGATACACATGATACAGGTACACTCAAGTCCGCGACTTGATACCAGGCATTTTTTGACCAAAAAGAAAACGCTTTAGGCCGACTTGCATAAGTATATCCTAAATTGCTACGGTTTGCTGCTGGAGGGCCTCAAAATTCCGGAAGAATTTTAGGTTTTCTTTAATAACCCTTAAGCGGGTATCAATTTTGACAATATTTGTTATACGGTTTTAGGCCTACAATTGATGTTTTTTTGAAAAACACCTGATAATGAATGTCGAGCGTCGTTTTATACTATTTTATTATTATCTGAAAAATGTCTACCGATTTTTTTTTTTTATTGAATATACTACTTGGTTCATAAGCTTTTTACCTCCTGCAAAATGTCGATTCGATGAGAGATTTAGCAAAAAAAGAATTCAAATGATTGTGTGATTAGACTACCTTTTGAACAATATTCGAACACCAAGAAAAAATATTTTTGTGTTTTATAAAGCTTTGGCGATGTTATGATGAATGAGTTACATGTGTGGAGAATATGTGGAAAGTTGCTTGGTTAAATTTCATTATAAAATTGAAGCACTTTTCACGCATATTATTTAAAATTACAATAAATGCTCAAAATGGTCTTACAAGCAATGTTTTACACATGCATTGAAGACACCAGCAAGGTTTTTTACTATTTTGTGGTTATTTCTGGTTACGACATTATATGTTTGCTGGCAGTGTAAGCACGCAATCATTCAAAATGTATTTTTTTCTTATCTAAATCGCTCAACATTTTGCAAGAAGTAAAAAAGCTTTGGAAACCAGTTGGTTATTCATTAAAAATTAAATCCGTTGCCATTATTCAAGCAATGACAAAATATGGGTAAGAATGATACGCTCGATATTCATTATCAGGTAGGTGTATATTTTCAAAAGCGGATTGTGTAACAATTAAAAACGTCAATTGAAGGCCTAAAATTATAGCTCAAAAATTATCAAAATTTATATCCGCGTTTGAGTTATTAAAGGAAAAAATATTTTGGAATGCTGTGGCTGTCTAGTGACTAAACTTAAGCTATATGCAAATAAGCTTAAATCGTTTTCTTTTGAGTCGAGGATTATCTGGTAGATAAAATTGAACCCTGGTGGTTAATCGCTTTCCTTATTATCGCAGTCAGACATCATCAAACTATTAGGCTAACATTTCCATTTTAATGGATTAATAAAAGAAATTATACTCAACAAAATAATTAAAGAGGTATAAAAAAATGTGTTTAAACTATGTGTTGACCAGCGTGAAACGGATAAAACCGTACTATAGGTACTCTTGATTACTATTGTTAGGGATTATTTAAGGATTTAGGAAAATATATTTTCACAATAAAATTCGCCTGTAACTATTTACTTAAAAAATCGAGCACTCAAAAACTGGCCTACTAGCCCTGCCCCTTAACCACCACATTTATGTTTCCAAGACATTTACGGAAACGTAGGTATTCTATACAGAGGAAATAGTTTCTTTGAATTTAATAAAATTAATATTCTTGTGTCAATAAAACTATACTATCTTTATTTGAAAGAAAATCAGTTTAAAATAATGAAATATAGTAATTTTCGCACAAGAATATTTACTATATTTAAAGAAAGTCTATGTAGAGTTCTATGTACCTATGCATTTTATTTCAAATTTTTACTTTTTATCTCATAAAAAAAGAATACCTATAGGACAGCCCTGTATACAATATCAAAGAATGCTTGCCGCGTTCATAAATTTTTTGGTCAAAAATACAAATTAACACAGTGTATCAAAATAAATTCTGAATTGAAATAGAGACAAACGTTGACAAACGTTAAAATTCAATTTATACGAAGTCTAGTAGATAGCACAATAAAATTGTCTCTTATATCAAATTTTAACTGACGCTGAAATAGTATACTTTTAAGCATAATACCGGAGAATTTTACAACTTCAAAAACATTAAAAGCGGAAGTTATAAACGTGTACAGGGTAATAAAAACCGCTCATTGTAATATTAATTAATAAAAGTTTTAAGCGAAAAAGCAATACTTTGTCAGATTATCCTGTTTAATAAGTCAACTGTAAATTAAAAAAATACTTACATTGTGCTCTAGTATAAAATATGTAATTTACCTGAAAAAAGAGAAAAACGTTATTAGTTAGTTTAATAACATGTTTATTAAAAATTGAAACAGGATGCGAATACCAAAGTGGTAGGTATATAAAACAAATTTAATTATTTTCTTAAAATTCATTTTAATTTTTACTGGACAATTCTTTATAAATGAATTGTAATAAATTTCTTAATTAATTTTATAAGGAAAATGTATAAATGTAACGCTAATTCCACTTAAATTTAAGAACTTTAGTCTGTTATAAACCATTTAAGAATAAAACGTTGTTATTACCAATATATACTGAAAGAATGGAAGACTGAAACAGGTAAATTGCGTTAAATCATCATGTTTAGAGTTCATCTACGAGGCGCGTTCATAAAGTAAGGGCCGTTTGGTCAGAAAAAAATGTACTCATAAGAAACAAATTGTATTGTCATATTTAGTTAGGTACAATCTTACTTTTCCGCCTCTACATAATCGCCGTTCACTTCTAAGCATTTTTTGTACCGCTGCACTAGCTTCTTTAACCCCCTGCATAGAAGCTTGCCCCCATGAGAGTTGAACCAGTTGACAACGGCGTTTTTGAGTCCCTCTTCGGTTTCAAAACGTTGTCCACCGAGCCACTGTTTAAAATGCAAGAAGAGGAAGTAGTCGCTAGGTGCAAGGTCGGGACTGTACGGTGGGTGGTCAAAGTTCCCAACGAAAATCTTGGAATTTTCTCATTGGTTTTGGCAGCAGTGTGAGGACGCGTTATCGTGGAGGAGGATTATGCCAGATGACAGTTTCCCGCGGCGTTTGTTTTGGATCGCACGTCTCAATTTTTTGAGCGTTTCGCAGTACACGTCAGCTGTAATTGTTGTCCCACGTTCCATGAAATCAACCAAAAGAACACCGTCTTTGTCCCAAAAAACTGTAGCCATCAATTTTCGACTTGTGTACTGAGTTTGATTAACCACTTTTCGGTTTTGGTGAAGATGAGTGTCGCCACTGCATCGATTGCAGTTTTGTTTCTGGGTTGGCGTAGGATACCCACGTCTCGTCCCCAGCAACAATGTGAGAAAACAAATCATCTCCATCTTGTTGATAACGGGCCAAAAACTTTCGTCCACTGGACATTCTTTGCTCTTTGTGGTGGTCGGTGACATTTTTTTTTAAACCCATTGCACACAATTTGCGAGGTTTTCTGTGACAATATTGTAAAGCAGTAGTGCGTCAGGAAATTTGTTAAGGCCACTAATCGTCAATCGACGATCAGACCGCAGTGTTTGGTCCACTTGTGAACCGATTTCATCGGTCTGGATACTGGGCCTGCCTCTCCGCTCTTCGTCATGGACATTTGTTCGGCCATTTTTAAAATCACGGCACCATCGTCTAACCTTTCCTTCACTCATAACTGTAGGTCCGTAAACCAGGCATAACTCCCGATGAATTTCAGCAGCCGACGATCCTTTTGCACATAAGGAAACGAATCACAGAACGCACTTCACAGTTGGCAGGATCAACGATTTTCGCGGCCATTGTTCTTTGCATTCACGGACAACAATACGACTTCAGAATCAAAACAAATGACGCTGTAGCTTCGCAATGAGTCATGATGGCGCTGCAGTAGTAAAACTGTGCTTCGAAGCGCCAATATTTATATATAAGCAAACGGCCCTTAGTTTATGAACGCGCCTCGTATAATACATGTTTTGCTCTCTGTCGGTTTATTTCTGAACCATTCTATGTACATAACAACTCAAAGTTTTTCCCTCAGACAGGAGTTTTTTGAAGTTAATCAAAAATTCTAAACTGCTAACCAAGTAATTGTGAACAAACTGAAATGTACATGATTTGTACAAGTAACTGGTGTTTTTGTACAAGTTTGGCCTCCATTAATTGTTAGATGTCTCCTACCGAGAGAAATAAAGTTTTATGCCACATATAAATTTAGTTGCGGTAAGTCGTTAGATCACGAGGCCTCTGCTGTGATGATTTTGATGCGTTTAGGTATATAATTTATTCTGAATATCTTAAAACAGTGGGATTTGTATTTTAATCTAAGTATATCTTTTTTATCTAATTTATCTAATCTATATATTTAATTCATTGAAGCATTTGCTGCCGTATTTGATGCAAGAATATTGGTACTGGCCTACCGAATGTTATTCTTTAGATGGTTCGTATTGGCCGGGGGATTGATATAGACGATATTTTTTAAGTATCCTCACAAAGAAAATCCGGGGGCGTTAGGTCTGGTGATCTTGGGGGGGAAGGGATATCACCAAATTTGGAGATTAACGTGCCTGAAAACAATTGTCATCGATGCGGCTGTTGTGTGTGCCATGTACCGTAAATAAAATCTTAAATTATCCATTATTAAAACATCTGTTTTCTCTTTTTTAAGCATATTATGATATCTAATACCTTAGTCTACTTTAATATAACCTTATTAACATTATTAAACCCCTGTAGTTAGTATAAAAAATATACGAGGTGTGAGTTGAAAAAAAAGTTGAGGATCGCAGATATACAAACATCTTTACCGGGGACGACCACAGTGGCTCCAACGACCGTTTCTTGGTCTAAACTTCTACGTTTGACATCGACGTGTATTTCGGATTTCTATCGACCCAGGGGCACTACTGAGCATTTGTGATTCTTTGAGGAAGCTCGTCAGGTGTATTACATGTCCTTTTAAGCGTATTTCCATCCTTTCAAGGGCCACTGTTATCCTCATTTAAGTACGGGTAATTATTTTCTTCTGTTTCGTAAAGATCATAACGGGTGCATGTTGGTTTTTGGTAAGACTAGTTACCTAAAACGCGCTTATTAGCAAAAAAATGCGAAAATCTGATTTACAAAAGAGAGTTTGGTTTCTTGTAGTTTTACAATTTAATCCATTGAAAAATTTATCCCTACTATGTGATATTTTTTTAGCAGCTGGATCACTTCTTCACTGAAACTGTCACTGAAACTACTTGTGGTTTTTCTCAGAGAAGAAAAAATCTTTTTTCCTGTAGTGACGGAAGTCCTTCCTGGCCTTTTAGACCTCTTGGTCCTTCTCTCAACATACCAACAGGAAGGGGGCTGGACTTCGTCACCTCTGATTATCGTAACATTATCACCTTCATCATAGCATTATCATAGGCATTTATTACTTGTGCCTTCGTGAATAATTTTAGAGCACTACTGTTATCCACTAAAATTGACAGCAAACTAAAATTTAACTCCGAAAGCAAATACTCGCAGATGAAAATCTTATGACTGTTTTAACACACCAATTTTTTCTCACAATAAATTGTACAAGTTGACCTTCAATTTATTGTAATACGTGTAAAACAAAATTGCCAATTTAATGTCCACAATAAATTGTACAATAAATTGTATAAATTAGAACTTGCTCTAATTTATTGGCCAATTTTAGGGATTTTTAGTAACTTTTTACATTTTACATTTTTTTTACATACCAACCTAAAAAGCGATTGGTACCACCAACATAATAAGCGGTTTCTCTTAGGAACAAACCTATGATAACTCTTAGGTTTTTAGTCATTGAGAGTTGGAGCAGTGTTGAAATTGACAAATAAATTGTTACAAATATATTGCAAAGTGTAATCAGTTACTAAAATTGGACAATTTATTGAAGAATACATTCTACAATTTATTGTGCAATAAATTGGTATGTGTAAAACAGTCTTAAGGTACTTTCTCCAATTGTTTGAAACATTCCTACACGTTTTATATGCTTTTCCATATGTATGTCATATATTACTTCAAACGCATTGCTTAGACTGTGTATACGGTGTACACTTTTGAAGACACCAATAGACGCGTGTTGATAGAGTAAAGTTGTTGTACTAGAGCATAAATGTGTTCACGTCTTCAAACATTGAGGTAAGTTTAACCAGTTTTCGTTAAAAATAATAACTCGCTATTCTGTCATTAATTCTTAAGGTATAAAGACGTGTAAAGGCCCTAATATAGACGAATTTAAATGCCCTGGACTGCTGAATGCATTCAAAATATAACATCGATATTGTTATTTGAAAATTTTCATTTTTTTGAGTTTTGGCTAAAAAATCGGTCGCTTGAGCCGCCGTGAGACGCCTCATTTAATACTCCTCCTATAAATGACGCGGCATTGCACTCCGATATCTTCAATATCATTGGAGTTACGTTTGTATAAATCATTCTGGTTATGGAATATTATACCAACTTTTTTAACACATAAATCATAACTCGTATGATTTAATCTGTTGTTTTCCTGGAGGAACGTTTAAACGTAGGATTAGACGTGAGGGAAAACTAAAAGAATAATAATACGATCCCCGGGAAACGGAAAGAATACAAGTATTAGGAAAATATTTCGGCTCTTCTTATAAATATTTATTTCGACTTATCTCGAGAGGTAATAATTTAGGCGATATGCATTTCCCTGAGGCGATGGAACTTCTCGGTTTTTCTTGTCATTTCAAGAGCCATTTAAATAATTTAGTAGAAAAGGCGAAGAGAAAAAAATATACATATACATATGCATATTTGACATTCCGGTTTACGCCGGTTTATTCCGGTTTAATGTGATTAGAATTTTTAATTCGCGTACTGAAAATCCCGAAAATCAGTTTCGCCAGCAGTTGGACTACCAAATGCAAAACCATTATATCAGCGGGCTGGCGAAACAGGTTGGGCATCGGGTGAGCTCGTGCAGTCAACGCCGTTCTTGTTTGCAGACCGCGAGTTAGAAGCTTTAATGACAAGGAATCTGGTAATTCCCGTTTTAGTATTGAAACATAATTTACAATAAACGTAAAATCGTATGTATTAATACTTCTATTCTTGGTTCATCTAACCTTTAATTATTTACTAAATATAAGAATTTAAGGGGGTCTTCTAGTCTACAAATTTGAAAAAATCGAAATTTTTTTTGTTCTCATATTTCCAAAGCTTGGACATTCAAGAATATGCCCTTAAAAGGATTTTTCAAAATCGCGAATCTTTGTGACGCGGCATCGGTTCCGGTCCGACCGGAACAAATGAACAATAGGCGGTAGACGCTGCCCGAGTACTTACGAAACACGAAACGTATTTAGTCGGAATCTTTTCGTCTTAGTATTTATTTCAAATTAGTTTTGAGCCAGCCGTCAAGCAATGTGGACGTGCTAACTGAGTAATATTGCCGGAAACTTGTCTCAAATCTTTAAACGCGTTTTTCTCAAAACTAATTTTTTCGAGTTGGCGTGCACGATATTTCAAGTTCTAATGAACCGATTTATTTGAAATTTGGTGTGAATGTTCTTTATACATTCCTCTATCGTTTCAAGCACTATAAAATTTTTAATTTTATTATTTAAAAAAAATCGGAATTGTTAAAAAACATTTTAACATAACAAATTTTTTTTTTCAAACGGACGCCATTTTATGAAAAAAATTGTTTTGACTTTTCCAAGGTTCGGGCTATAGGGGCATCTATACTAATTAAGAATCCGTTCGGCTTTTTTGTTTCAGTTGACCAGAAGGGTTGAAATCGCACGCCAGGACACCCTTTTTTTGGACCCCCCACTTTTTAAAATATCAATAAACAAATGATAAAAAAATGGATACTAAAAATATTTTTTGTTTCGTTTGTACAGAGCTTCAAAAACCGCCCGAAAATCATTCCTCTAGACTAGTATACCCTCTTAAACAAATGTCGCAGGATACTTTTTTTTGTACATATCAAAGATACATAAGGGTGGTGGAGGAAAAGCAAATATACAAACGAGTACATATATGTCCGTACACTTGCGAAAACAGTTTTCAAAAATTTTGTCCTTCCCCAAGAAACATTGGGAACGGGCTGCAAAATATTTGTGATTTTTTTTCATAATTACCATGTGAATATAAAAAACGTTTTATTCTTATAGTGTTTGCAACATTTATTTTATTAAGTATATAGCTATTACAAAATCTCAGAAACGAAATGCTGGTGTGCAATATAAAATCCATAACTTTAATAGATCTTCAGATTTCGAAAAAGATACGAATTCTTCGAAAATACGAAAATTTCGAAGAATAAAAGGAATGTTTTATGACTGAAACAAAATATTTCGTAAGTATTTTGCGGTCCATTTCTATGATTCCCTGGGAGTGCGCCACGTTTTAGAAAAAAATTTCGCATGTCTCATTTGAAGTTTTGTTTAGTCTTCCATGAGGATCTAGTAAAACCCCCTTAAAATCTTTTGTGCACCCCATGCTTCCTTACGAAAATGCGAGAATTCAAATCCCACCAGTCGCCACAGTATATACCGTACCATAATTGTTTAGTTCAAAATATGTTCAGAATATTTTGTAAATCGAAATGTATATGCACGTATATATACGAGGTGAGGCTATTAAATAACCGAACTGATGATGCTACCAGCGCGCTGCGAGCGTGTCGCAACAAGTTTGAACAGAACTGTGTGTGGTGATACTTTCCCCATCCTGAGCTCGCTGAATAAGCCAGTGGGCCGCTCAGTTTGACTGTAGCAGTCGATTGAATTAGTTTACGCACCAGTGACGCGTCGAAAAAATGTTAAGTGTTCAGATGGAGCAACAGGTTAATCTCAAGTTTCTTGTTAAACTGGGGAAAACTTTTACAAGAAGCTTACGCAATGTTAAAAGAAGTGTACGGGAATTAATGTTTATCTCGCACACAAGTTTTTGAATGGTTTAATCGGTTTAAAGAGGACGGACAGCCCTCAGCGTCTAAAACGGACGAAAACATTGGAAAAATTGGTAAATTAATCCGCGAAGATCGCTAGAATCGTCTAAGCATCTGAGGGCTTGATAAAATAACAGGAATCGACAAAGAATGTGTTCGCTAAGATTTTGCATGAATCGTTCAACATGCGTAAAGTTTGCGCAAAAATGGTGCCAAAACTCCTCACTCCCGAGCAAGGAATCAAGAATGAACACTTGCGCTAACATTTTAAACAACATTGACACTGATCTAGGCTTGTTAGACACAGTGATTACTTGTGATGAATTGTGGTTTATTACTTACGGCCCCGAAACAAAGCGTGGAAGCGGTTAAAGCAAAAGCGACGGAGGTTCTGAACCAGCTGACAGAAGCGGACTTCTAGCACTGCTTTAAACAATGGAAAAGTCGTATGGAGCGGTGTAGAGATTGCCGTAACGGAAGAAATAAACATACTGAAGAAAAAGTTGGATAACTTTGGAATGAAATTATACATACATGGTGTTTGAAGGGATTTTTTTGACCCTTACATTTTCCTTACTTTTCATTAAAGTGTACAAGTTAGAGAATCAAATATATATTTTATAAAAAACCATGGGTGAATGGCAGTCGTTTTATTAAAACCTAAAAACCTATATATAAAACAATATCTAAAACTTCTAGATATAAGAAATCATTTTTTAGTCAATTTTTTTATAAAAACCATACTTGACTCTAAATAATTTATTTGCTAACTTATAGAAAAATAAAAGTGTAAATGTCTCGAAAATTGAGTTATCAATTTATGTTGAAGATGAATCCTAAATAAATTAAATAAAGAATTATACCTAGATGACTTAATTTTCTCGTGACAATCGCAAATAAAACACGACTAAGTTAACATTGATCAATTTAACTGTGAATAAATCTGACAGATTTCAGGACTTCTGCGATAATGCTGACTAATGGTAAATCCAGCAAAATTATCTTAATCGCGAAAATAATTAGCCCCATTATGCGCTAAATGCAATATAACTTCTAAACTAATATCATTCTCTCTTTGACAAAGGCCCTAAAAAAGCCCCGCAATTATATTATGTTAACGCAAATTCGCAGGGGGCGGTAAATTAGGTCAAAGTAAGCAGGGTCTTTCTTCCATTATTATATTTTTGAGGGAACATCAGTCAATTGTTATGCACGTGCCTATACGTACAAGTTAAAATTAGTTTTGAATATTAGTTAAAAATAGTTTGCACAGTTATATACACGCTATACTATTAAAAATCTAAAATCATACAAAATCTACATCGTACATACATAAATCTTCTTAATACCATTAGTTTTATAGGAAGTTTTTTCAATTAAAAGTTGTTTGACTTATTTTTTTCGCTTGTTCTGGCAATATTCTTTTTTTTATTTGCTCAACTGTTTTCCAGCTGTCTCAGCCATCTTCGTGTTTTAGGGACACTTGTTTTAAATTCCTTAATGAGTATTTCGAGAAAATTAAGTTTTTTCACAATTTGGTTTCATTGGTCAGTTGGTGAAAATCCACAGAATAAACTAGTAGTTACCAAGAAGCCTACCTTGCCTCCATCACAACCCGTTAAGCCCTGAATGGAATAATTTTGACGATCAAGTTTGAATTAATACCCTACACTAAAAATCGAGCCAAAAATTTTAAAATCACTGTACCCCTATGTTTCGAATGGTGATGGTTAGAATTCGGAAAAAAAATTAACCATGGAAAAATCGAAAATAAAGAAAAAAACATGTTTTTTCGGCCCGACTATTTTTCGGCCTCTGAACATTTTTTTACACGTCTCAAACTGGTTTAGATGATGGAATAAATGTCTGATGTTTAATTTGGTATTGTCAGATATGTCTTAAAAACATTTTTGGTGAAGCAAAATGGCGGTCAGAGAAATTTTCTTTTTCAACTTGACAATTTTTTTTCTCGAAAACTATAGACTTTTGCCAAAAACTCCTAAGAACAAAAATGTCTTAAAATCAGCCAAGGAACACGTTTTTACAACAATTAGTCAAGGGAACATACATTTTTTCAGAATTTTTTGAGATAATTTTTTGATTTTCTGAAAACTCGGAAAATCCAATTTTCAAATAATTTCTCAAGAAACTATAAAAAAAAATTGCGTGATCATTGACTACTTTTAAGTCTTTTTTGTACTTTTTTGTTCTGAAAAATATCAGCAAAAAATAAGATCAATTCTGTCAATATAATTAAATTCATTACCTACATATCAGATTGTTAACAAAAATTGAAGATCCAATATTCACTGTGCGACAGTAGCCAAAAGAAAAATATTCAAAAAGAGTTATATAACTGAGCTTTTTGAAACGTGAGAGGCAAGGGGACTCACGAAAATCAAGCACCCCGAAAGGCAAGGGGACTCAAGAAAATCAAGCACCCCAAAGGGTCATGTTTTCGCTACGTCCACGTCGTTGATCCTGGGGGGATGTCTAAAAATGAAAAAAATCTAGAATTGACCATTTTTTGCCTTATAAAAACAAAAAAGTCTTAAAAATTCAATAAGAGGCTTATAATTCAAGTCAATAATCACCAAAATTTTTTCAGAATTTTTTGCGAAATTTTTTGGAAAATTGAATTTTCCGAGTTTTCACAAAATCAAAAAAATTCTGAAAACTGCGTGTTCCTTGACTACTTTTAAGACATTTTTGTTCTTAGGAGTTTTTGGAAAAAGTATAGTTTTCAAGAAAAAAAATTGTCAAGATGAAAACGAAAATTTCTCTCTCTGACCGCCATTTTGCTTCACCAAAATTTTTTTAAGACATATCTGACCACACCAAATTAAACTTCAGACATTTATTCCACCATCTAAACCAGTCTGAGACGTGTAAAAAAATGTACAGAGGCCGAAAAAATAGTTTTAAAAAATTCGGGCCGAAAAAAACACGTTTTTTTTATTTTCGATTTTTCCATATTTTTTTTCCGATTTCTAACCATCACCATTCGAAAGAGCACCCTCGAAAACATGGGGTACCGTGGTTTTAAAATTTTTTGGCTCGATTTTAGCGTAGGGTATTAATTCAAACTTGATCGTCAAAATTATGCTATTCAGGGCTTAACGGGTTAATCACATAATAGTATTTAAAATGTCTCATAAAAGATTTCCTTAAATTAACAAAGACTTCTTCAATTCTAGTTGTTCACATTATTTGGCGGTTCCTTATTATAAAATATGTTAAATAAAAAAAAGTTTAAAACCAGAATTCGGAGAAATTCGTAATGAGTAGTGTCTTTTTTTAACATTTTTCTATTACTCCTTTGAAGACTCTTTTTATTTATTTTTCAGACAGACAATAAGATGAGGTATCTCGTATACCTACTCTCGCTTAATATAAAAACATATTTTATAGTATAAATAATGGTCTCGTAAATAAAACAATTAACAAAAAAAAATAATTTTTCAAATTCTCCCATTTTTTGGCACATCATCATTTGGCAGATTCTCATTTCACTTCTAGCAGCGTCGACCCGCTTGCCCGTCAAGTGAATTAAAATTTGTTACTTTAGATTGCACATTTACTAAATTAAGTGAAATACCGGTCACTTCCGCATTTTAGTTACAACGCTTCATTCAAGTGAACAGATAACTATCACAAAATTGATAAGAAAGATCCATTGGGAATTCTGAATATGTATTTAATTAAGTATATACCTACTTTTTGTGAAATTTGTGACACACAAAAAAATGGAATATACAGGCTGTCTGCTAAAAAACTCCGCGAGCCATAACTCCGTTATTTGTAGCCTGATGTTAAAAAAAAAAAAAACAAAAAAAAACAACACAAAATAGCTCTAAATGAACTATAAGGTAGACTACTGCAGTATTTTTGAACTTTTTTTTTTCTGAAACGACGATAGTCAACTTTTTTTCACATGGCAATATAGGATATTTTTTGTAAATTATTATGCAAATTTGTTTTCTGAATCCAACTATGTATAACAAATTGACTTTTGTGAAACATTTATTGCAGAACAAGTGACAAAATGTTTGTCAACATACGACATTGAACAAAGTTAAACACGAAATAACGTTAAACAAAGTACAACAAAGTTGAACACAAAACAACTAAACAAACAAATTAACAAAGCAAATTATATTATACAACAAAAATGCGCAACCTACTACAAGTGCTGCTCAAATTGGCCGTTGGCATAGTAAGACATGCCTGGGCATCTTCTGAATACAGACGGCATGGGTCGCATTGAATATAAAATCGGAGGGTATTTCGCGGAAAGCAAGTATAATTCTTTGCCTTAGATTTTCTTCAAACTTTAAAAGGCCAGCTTTAAATTTTGTTCAATGTCGTATATTGACAAACATTTTGGCACATGTTCTGCAATAAATGTCTTACAAAAGTCAATTTGTTATACATCGTGGGTTACAGAAAACAAATTTGCATAATAATTTACAAAAAAAAATCCTATATTGCAATTTGAAAAAAAAAAAGTTAAAAAAAAAAGTCGTTTGAGAAAAAAAGTTAAAAAAGACTGCAGTAGTCTCCTTTATAGTTCATTTAGAGCCATTTCAATCCGTTTTTTTTTTTTTTGGTTTTTAACATCAGGCTATAAATAATGGAGTTGGATATATGGTTGGAAATAATGACTCGCGGCGTTTTTTAGCAGACAGCTTGTATATGAATCATCTTATAAGTAATAGAAATTCAGGAATATACCTAAATGTACAACGTAGTAAAGTTGCATTCTAAATTTAAACAGGAGGAGTTGCAAATTTGAAACAATGGAAAATTTTTAAAATGAAAGATTTTAAAAGATCTGTGCTATATGGTGCATATTTTTGTATTAATAAATATTCATCTACAATAAAGTTATGATACACAAATTAAAAGGGGTTTCTTGTTTCAATACCATACGGGTGCAGAGCGAAAATAAAAATATTACCCTAAGATGTCGTTCTGTCAGTAAAAGACTCATACCAAATCTCAAATTATTACAAAATAAAAAATGTATTCTTGGGTCACTCTGTATGTGCGAATGACTAATTGAAAAATTTTATATGAAAGACCTCCCCATTAAAATTACAGGTAGGTACTTGTAGAATACTCCATTTAACAATTTTAATATAATTATGGAACACCCTGTATACAAGTGTACATAATATGTTGTATTCCAATTATGTTACTATAATAAAAGTAGTCGTTTTGCACGATCTTAAACATTTTGGATCTAACTTACGACTTGTACTGGCAATAACATTATATCTTTAGAAAGGTAATATTTATGTACATACTTATTATTTTAGGATACGTTCACATTTTTATTATATTCTGGATTAATATGAAGTCTAATTGTTATAATTATTATTACCCGTATTACGAATTTTGATCTATCTATGTACATATGTAAATGCTACCCTAATAGAGAAGCTTACCTTCCCAGAAGACAAATATGATGCTTTGCCATGATTCTTAAACCACACAGTCACCAGGCCCACTATTGTATTTTAAAGGAAATTATTAAGAATTTTAACCGAAATTTTAAATATTTTAAGCACATATTTTAAAAGTAATCGGTTTATCTGTACAAAAACAGTCGGAACTGTGTAAAAACTTATAAGTAAGTACCGTCAAAACACTACGCCAAGCGGCACGATTTGATGTGATGCGTGATTGTCGACTTGTAAACGCGGGGGTGAGGTAGGACGAGCCTGCTCGGTAACTAGATCTTTTTACGAAATACATACATAAATATTAGTATGTATTTAATATGATATCTGCGCATCAAAAAGTAACACCATTAATAAATAACACCATAGGTGGGAGGAGCCTGCCCGGCTACTAGATCTTTTTTAAGAAATATATACTCACACATACATACATACATATTGCTTTGTCTGATTAGATTTGATGTGATATATCTGCGTCAAAGAGTAACACCGCTAATAAGTAGGGTCCGGAAAGTTTGCTGTCACGCATGTTAAACTGCGTTAGATACCCTACTCTCCCGCGCGCCGGAATGGCGTACTACTACTACTACTGTGCATACGCGGGTTCTGGAGCGTTACCGGGAAGGGTCAATGCCATACGTAGCACGGGCAAGAAATACAAGCGTATATAATTAACAAGGCGCTCTTAAAAAATACAGTTTATACTTTCATTCTCATAGAGTTTTATAGTGCCAAGCCCTGTGTTGCAGCACACATTTCCGGAGCCTACTAATAAGTTTGTGAATTTCATAATAGAACTAGTATGTAGAGACTTTGTAGCTTCTTGACAAAATAGAGTACAACCTCAATAATCTAAACGAATTATTGCAAATGGTGTGTGTGTGTGTGTGTGTGTGTGTGTGCGTGTGTGTGCGTGCGTGCGTGCGTGCTGCTTTTTTTGGTTTATTTGAAAAGGCTTGATCAGATAGGTAGTTTTTAATACTCTCAAATTTTTTTCTAAAAGGGGGGGTGGAAAAAACAATTCTTTTTTTAATATAAAATATTTTTTTTAAAATCTCTCCCCCCCCTTTTGGGGTTTTTTTTTAAAAATTTCTTTCTCCCCCAACTTTTTTTTTTCCTTTTTTTTTTTTTTTTTTTTTTTCTCCTTTTCTTCCTCTCCTTCCCTTAGATTCCTTCTCCTTTTCTTTTTTTTTTTTTTTTTTCTTTTTTTCTTTTTATGTGGCTTCCTTTCCTTGTAAAAAAACCAGAGGGGGGGCCCCCCTTTTTTATTTTTCTCTCCCTTTCCTTTTTTTTCCCTCCCTTCCTCTTTTTTTTTTTTTTTCTTTTCCTTATATTTTTTATCTCTTCCCCTCTCCCTCCCTTCTCTCTTTTTTTTATTTTCTCCTTCTCTCCCCAAAAAAAATCATCTTAACGGTCCCGGGGAAAATAATCCTCTCTCTTTTTCTTTTTTTTATTCTTTTCCTTTTTCTCTTTTTTCTCTCTCCTCCTCCCCCCTTCCTTCCTTTTTTTTTTTTTTTTTTTTTCTTTCCTCTTTTTTATTTTTTCTTTTTCTTTTTCCTTTTTCCCTTCCTCTCTCTTCTTCTTTTTTTTGGTTTTTTTTTTTTTTTTTCTTTTTTTTTTTTTTTTTTTTTTTTTTTTTTCTCTTTCCCTTTTTTTTTTTTTTTTATTTTCTTTCTCCCCTTTTTTTTTTTTTTTTTTTTTTTCCTCCCTTTTTTCTCTTTTTCTCTCCTTTTTGTCTTCTTTTTTTTTTTTTTTTTTTTTTGTGGTGTTTTTTTTTTTTTTTTTTTTTTTTTTTTTTTTTTTTTTTTTTTTTTTTTTTTAGGGTTCTGTCTGAAGAGAAATTAACACAATTATATATGAATATTATGCTTTATTATACCACATACAAAAAGTAGTCAAAACGGACACAATTTAAAAACTGCCGACAAAACACGATAATGTCCAATTTATATGACACAAGAGTATTCGGCCACCAAAAGAAAAATAAAATAGGAAAAGTAATTTTTTTTTTTTTTTTTGTTTTTTTTTTTTTTTTTTTTTTTTTTTTTTTTTTTTTTTTTTTTTTTTTTTTTTTTTTTTTTTTTTTTTTTTTTTTTTTTTTTTTTTTTTTTTTTTTTTTTTTTTTTTTTTTTCAAACAATTTAAAACGACACATCTAATATCTTGTCGGGTATCGTTTAGGAATTCAGAATAGCTTTCAGCCTATTTGGCATTGAATGCACCAGTTTCCAGGTGACTTTCGGGGTCACATTACTTCATTCTGTTGAGAGATGATTTTTTTAACTCTTCTTTATTGGTAATTCGTTTATTTTGCAAAGATCGTTTTAGATGTGACCATAAATGCTCGATATGGTTAGTACTGGGCGATTGCGACGGTGTTTTCAATTATCGGTACATGGTATAGCAGCCATTCCCGCGTTTTACGGGCACAGTGCTTGGGGTCATTATCTTGTTGAAAGATGTAATGATCGCCCAATCCCAATTTTTCGGCGCTGGGCTGTAAATGATGCTTCAGTATATTAATATAGCAATATTGGTTCAATATTTCTTCAATAAAATGAAGGTTACCCACTCCCGCAGCCGCAATACAGCCCCACACCATGAACTACCCACTGTCGTGTTTTACGGTAGGTTTTAAGTTTTCCTAATTTAACGATGTACCAGGTTTTCTCCATACAATTTTTCATCTGAACGAATCAAATGTCTCAAATTTACATTCGTCGCTAAAGATAACCTTGGTCCAGAAAGTTTCAGGCTCATTCACATACTGGTCAGTAAACGTGTCTTTTTGTCTGTTGACCTTACTAGTCCAGGGTTTCCTTCGGGCAAAACTCGGCCGTGGTAGCGCTTTTTTCTTAAGGTTCGACGCACTGTCTCAGTACTAATATTCTTTCCAGTACTCTCCTGAATCTCAGCACATATTGTTCTGTATTGTTCTCTGGCATTAGTCCTTGGATTTTCCTTTATTTGTTAGATAATTTGCCCTTCATCTCTTTGAGTTAATATTAATATTTATTAATAGTAATATTTACTATCGATTTATCGATTTAATATTTTTTTTATTATACTGTGTACAGTACTTCTTGGTATGCCTGTGTCTCTGCTAATTTTACGCTGTGCAATATCTTTGATGCTGTCTCTCTGGTATGGTGATATCGCGTACTTTTGGCATTTTATTTGCATGACAAGGGTACACTGTCTAATAAAGGCATGCAGTCTATACCAGTTAATACGTAACCTTTCACACACTAATACTATGGCCAAGAACCCTACTAGAGATAGTAGGTAATTCAAGTAGAGTTGCATTACCTACTACAGCTTTGCATAATTAACTGGCCGAATACTTTTGTGTGTCCGTTTTCATATGTCAAACGCGTTAGTCGGGTAATCCCAGCGAATGTTTTATTCTGCGTCTACGTTGTAATTATCCTTTAATCAAGGAGTAATGGAGGAACGTATTTACGCATATTATGCAGTCTCACTTAATTGTGAATTTGTGTTTTGTACATTCATTCTTACAATTAGAAGGGTGGCCGAATACTTTATGAGTATCTGTATCTTTAATTATTCAAACTAATTATATTCTCATCTCACACTTTTTAATCTTCGTTAATCGTTTTTCCTTATTGTTCTATATTCCATAACAGAGCAGAGAGTTAACTGGGACTTTTTTACTCTTTTTTTTACAAAATTCATAATAAATTAAAACAACTAGGAATTTTTTTTAAATTCAATAATGCATTTAAGTCAGGAGCAAGCATATATAAGATTCTAGGTAAATTAACGAAGATTCAAATTATATTATAGCCAATAATTTTAACCAAGTAAATTTATTTTGATAATTTACTTACATTATATCCAATCAAGTGCAAATCTGACAGACTGATTTTTATGTGTTCTTGCTTAGATAAAACATATAAATAGAGACACAAGAACGTGTCATTCGTTTTACCTTCGACTTACTTCATACGAATCCACGCTCAGGTATACCGAGTATCTCACCATAATGGACATACGTATATCAAAAAATGTCACACTTTAGTGTTTTCAACGTTTCTATTTTATTGTCTTTATGGCTATGGCCAATTTAGCTGTTTCAGTCAACAACATCGTATTTGAACTAATGTAAAATAAAATGTCCTTTATTCGAAAATAAATCTAAAAGCATTAAATCTAGACATAGGCAATGTGACAGAGTGTTACGCATATTTTGAGAGCTGAATATAAATCAACAATAAGGAGATACCTATTAAAATAAATAGATTTTGTAACTATATTTTTTAAACTGCAGTTTTTTCGAGTATATAGCATAAAAATCAGGCAGTTCTGAACATCCCTGCCCCAACTGTAATATTTTGAACCAGTCGCCACTATTGGATTATATTGACTATATACAATACTATAGGGTGTCCCAATATTCCATGTACAACGAGGTACGGCATGCTCCTGACGTCAAAATAAGATGATTCAACTAAACTTACCTATATACCAAGTTGTCTCGTTTAGCCTCTAGAGGCCGTCAAAGTTGACATAAAATTTTAGTTTTTTGCCAATAACTTAGTAACGCCCTGTATGAACTTAATGAAATTTGGTGTGCTAGTATGTTCCGACAGATGGCACATTTTGACATTTGAATTAAAGTTATTCCATAAACAGGGTGCGAAAACTACCCCCACCCTTAAAGTAACCTGGTTCGTATTTTTTGGTGGGGGTGATACCGGCTTCATCTAATTTTTTATCACAAAGAAAAGCAATTTTCTAACAAATTTTCTCTCTTGTAAAATTTTTGTATTCCTTACCGTTTTCGCTGAATTCATGTTTTATTACATCATTGCCGATTCTAATATGATTTAATTGATTTCACTTTAAAATTGATTTTAAGACGAAAGCGAAATAAACAAACTTAAATAATCATTTATTGAGATCTAATTAGGTGTTCAAAATGACCTCCATTTTCATTAATACCGAAACCAATTTTACGTAAGAAATTAAAGTGCACTCTTCTCCAGGGTTTCCTCGTTCTGCAATTCTTGAACGGCATTTTGAATTCTGTTCCACAATTGTTCCTCGTTCTCAATACTCACAGAGTAAACTTTCTGTTTTAAGTCACCCCAAATGAAGATATCGCAAGTATTCAAATCTGGTGAACGTGGTGAGTTATGAAATGGGAGCATCGTTTCCTCTGCCATCTACCTGAGAATTGCTCATTTAAATATTCTGTTACAATACGTGCAAATTGTGATGGGGCACCGTCGTGCATAAAGTACATTTCATTGTGAAGATTTAATGGTAAATTGTCGAAGAGATCCGTTCATTTTCAATCCACCTATACTACTAAATTTCATTAAGTTCATACAGGGCGTTACTAAGTTATTGGCAAAAAACACAAATTTATGTCAACTTTGACGGCCTCTAGCGGCGAAACGAGACAACTTGGTATATAAGATAAGTTTAGTTAAATCAACTTATTTTGACGTCAGAGCATGTGGTAGCTCGTTGTATATGGAATATTGGGACACCGGTATATGTATATGTTGGATATACATAATTTTTGCGATAGTGATGACCCGATGTCCCATCACCACGATTGGCATGGGCTCATCCTAGTGGAACACCGGGTATGTATATGGTGGCTTAGCATACTAGTGGAAAATAGTGGCGGTGCGTGATAAGTTCAGTTATTCCTGTAAACGACGCATGATCCTCCTCCACATTTTGGTGACTATACACCTCCTTACAGAAAGGATTTGGCTAAAAAAACCTTTAGAAAAGTTTGCGAAAAAAATTCAAAAACACTGGAGCACTCCCTGTTTTAGTAACGTTTGTATATTTGCAGTATATTTTTCATAATCTAGAAACAAATATAAGGAGACGTTTTTCGATTTGTTACAAAATATTTTTTTTTTTCAAAAAAGTTATGGCCATTTTAATTTTAATTTTATAGGAACATTTTGTTTCACAAAATTAAAATGGCTCATAACTTTTTGAAACAAAAAATATTTTGTAACAAATCGAAAAACGTCTCCTTTATATTTGTTTCTAGATTATGAAAAAAATATACTGCAAATATTCCACAGAGCGTTAATGAGAACCCAGGGAGTGCTACGGAGTTTTTCAAATTTTTTTCGAAAACTTTGCTGACGTTTTTTCACTATAAATCCTTTCTGTAAGAGGTAGCTAGTCATCACCTAAAAGTGAAGTGGGTCCCATGGTCGTTTTCAAGATATGGCTAACTGAAATATCACGCACACCCACTGTGGAAACACACATTTAACTGAATGTCTGAACCCTAAAAAATATTTGTACATTTGTGGCAGACGTGGTAGGTAATATTTTAAATAGATTACACAGGATCCCAAAAAGTTCTTACAATGCGCAAAAGTACAGACTCGGTTTACTCCACGTTTTTAGGTCGCTGAACACGAATCAGATCTCATTTTTTCTCGTTTACTGCTAGTTTTTTTTTCTAACCTCCAAAAAACGCATCTTCCACGGTAACTTGATTACACAGGCATTCCCCTTCTACGTTTTTCAACGCGCTGAATCAATCTCTGAGGTCAGGATACATTTACGACTATCAATGTTTCCCTTAGGAACAAAAAATCCCTTTTGAAAAACACTAAAACAGACACCATATCATATACTTGACGAGCTGGGTAAATTTAAAGTTCGGGGGGTAATTTTAATTTCCCCACCCCCCCAAAAAATACCAACCCCCCCCCCCCCACAAAAAACATATTAAAATGGTGTGGGGTAACAACCGCCCACCCCCCCCCAAGGAAGAATTATTTTATCCAATCATAACTCTCAATGACCGTAGACTCGTAAAATCCATAACCTCAATCTCAAAAAAGGAGGCATGAATACGATCCAATTATTCTGAACCCTATACCTAATCCTGGATCAGGGGGTTATAGAAGTCAGCTAGCCGGGTTACGTGGTTATGGAAGTCTACTTATCTCGAATATAAAGTTCCGGGGTTATATGGCTTAAGATTTTCTTTAATTGAAGGAATCATATTCATGCTTCTTCATCATTTGCTGCGCTCTAGCAGTTGCAGAACACAGATATAGGGTTTTTTGAGGTTAAGGTTTTTGAGTTTATGGAGTTTTGAGTATGTGTGTCGTAGGGTTGAAGGTTTCTGAGGTTTAGGATTGTTATTAGATCGTCCCCGTCACGAGCTCGTCCAGTATATGATATGATTTCTGATGTAGTATTTTTTATAGGGATTTTTTTATTCCTAGGGGAGAACTGATATTCGTAAATGCATCCTGACCTCAGATTTTAATGTCAGCGCGTTAAAAAACGTAGAATGGGAATGGTCTTCTCTGGTTTCTTTAGCTTTGCGTGCCTGTGTAACCAATCTACGGTGTAAAATGTGTTTTTTTTTTGAGGTAAAAAAAATCGGTAAACCAGGAAAACCGAGGTCTGATTGGTTTTCAGCGACCCGAAAAATATTAAATACATAGGGTTTTTACTTCCACACATGGAAAAACTTTTGTGGTCCTGTGTTATGTCTCGTTGATTGATTTTTACAGCTTTTCATCAAAGCTTAGAGATGTGAACCATCAATTGGTTGTAAATGCTTTATGTTAAAGCGAAAAAAAAGACGGACAAAATTTGAAATAAAACATTCATTAAGCAAGACTCTTCCCTTGTTGTGTTGAAAATGAACAAAAACATCGACAACGACAAACGACAGTCAACAATACAAAAAATGCATTGTAGCATCCCTAATGCAACAATTACGTCTGAAATTACCTACCTACTATAACAATTGCCTCCGAACAGAGAACAGACATATTAATTCTGGGTGGCCTCTCCCGTTTCCCTGAGCCCCTAAAAGCTCCTCCAATGGCTCACGGGAGCCCTAGAGCTCCGTAAAGAGAGAGCCTCATGATCATATTAAGCTAACAAAGTTACGGTATGGCGAATTAAACATCATTATAGGCGAATCTCCATTATTGGATCGGCAAAGGGCGGCCCTAACGAACTGAAACCTGGGGAGGGGGATCTTAAAAGTTTGTAAAAACCGGCCCCTCCGCCGATTTCCCAAGCGGTTCGAGTGTGCGCCGCCGTCGACGGCGACAACTGCGAAGGCCCCGGCTGTCTGGCATCGGAGGGAGACAATGAAAAATGCAATTTTTGTTCCGTCCGTCGCATTAGCGCGGCACAAAAGCAAATGTTGCCGGCTTTCTCCCTTTTTTCAGTTGAGGCTCTCGTTTTTCTTGGACGGAGGCGTCCGTTGAAAGAGACAGCTAATTTAATGGAGTCTCGCAAAAACGAGTTATAATATTGGATAGGGTGGCGTGTTTTTAATCTATATTATCTGTATCAGATGGGAAATGCCTTATATTGACGTCCTGTTTCTGTGATATTGCGTTTAACCCACATCTGACATTAGACAGGTGTACAAAATACAAAAATGTTCTGTCCTACAGTGCTCCTAGACTCCACTGTTCCCATGTATTTTGACGTACTAAAATCGAATTTCATAATACATTTTTTAAGAATTTTCTCCACGACCCCCTTTAACCCCTTGAAGGCACATCTTTCTGTAGCACCTACCCCAGATATGAAAGTGGCCATAAGGGTTTTCGGGGGTCGCTGATTGCAAAGCTGAAATCAGATTTTCAAAATTTCGAATCGCGGACAAAATTTTCAAAAAAGTAACAGTATAGTAGCACTTCTGAATAATGTATTGAATTATAATTTCAAAACTGCGACTTCTCTACTGATAATGACAGTAAAAAAACTCCACTGGGAAAAGCTTTCGATCAATACGAAAAAATAAGAAAACCTTATTTTATAACGCAGACGTTATTTTTAGAAATTTTAGAAATTTTTTGTGTCACTGAAATGACATTTTTAACTGCCAGCCGTCTAACGATCCCGGAAGAAAATAATTTCATTTAAAAATCCGTTTATGAAAAGAAAAGTTAATAATAAAAAGTCCGCAATAACAATAGTATTTTTTTTTTTCCAATAACATAGGTCTGTTACTTGCGAGCGCACCAGTTCTTATATCACTAATATGGCACTTTTGTCTCATAATCACCTAAATAGTAAATGAAAGCAGACATAGCAAATAATAATAAATCAATAATAAACAAATCTAAACAGAAATTCATTTTCCGAAGTTTTTCAATTTTTATTTAAACTAGTGTACGAAAAATTCTGAAAAAAATATGTATTATAAAACTATGTATGAAAATATGTAGAAAAATAATCAAGGTCTTAGCTGTCTACGTTACGGAAAAACCATTTTTTCGTTGAAACGAGTTTTTTCACGTTAATTGTTTATAACAAACATATAAATATATAAATTATTGCAATTTTGCACCAAATTCTAATAACTTAGACTTCCAAGAGTCAAGAAAGTACTTATGTATGTGCATGTATAAAATGCAAAAATATATCGGAGATATGAAAAAACTGAGACAAAAAGGTAGTGCATTTTGGTACCACTGCCCCTCAAGAAGTTAACCTCCCAAAAAGGTGCAATTTTTAACAAAATTTTATAATCCGTTTTTTGCAGTTTTCGGAGTCGCTGACCGAATCTGATGACAAAACTGAATTTGACATAATGACAGCTGACAAGTAAGTTATTAAAATTCCTTAAAAAGTCTTTGAGGACACCGATCGCAATTATAATTGAAAATTTAACATAACAGTTAGCAGGCTGTTACCTCAGGCTATTATTATCATATTTATACTATCAAAACTTTCTCAAATATTGAGAAATTTCAGGATAAAATTTAAACTTTGAACACGCTGTATCCTTTATACCAGCGACATTGGTATAAGGCATGTTGAGCTCAATCAATAAATTTTGGTGTCTAGTATCTGTAGTTTAGTGTTGACCCATTCTTTCTGACTCACCCTGTATAATTTGACTCCACTACACAACGCGTAGACCCACTCTCCACAATATGTACCACAATGCTCTATCCTTTAAAGGTGGATTTATATTATCCGGTCAGACACGTAAATGAAAGATGAAAGAACCTGATATAGATAATAGTTTTTATATACTTACAGCGAAATAAGGTGCACCTTCATGTTAGTACACAGGTATGTGAAACTCGACATGTATTTTTTTTAAAAACCGTAATTCCGAACATATTCTCACTGCGTATATCGCTTGGTACTTTTAAATGCCCTATTTCTATTCCTAATATTGTATTTTACACTCATACTTAAATTCTTTTTTAATAATTATTATGTGATATATTCATTTGTGATTTTTTTTCTTTTATTAAGATGATTCTATAATGTATTCTTCATTTGGGAATTTTCTCACCCTGTAAATGCATTATTCTGTTGTATGGTAAAAAATAAAATAAAGTAAATAAATAAAATAAAACCTGCTGTTTCAGACAACTTGATGTTTTAATTAAAAATCGGGCAGTTATTTAAAACTTTAACAATTTTGAATTGAGATATTTTGTCAGGCGCGTATCCTATTTCTAATTTGATTAAAATGCTACGTGGCGAGCGATACATCCGCATGACGAAATAATACCGGAAATAAATAAGAGGAGGACGCAGAAATATTCACCACCTGACGACAGAAGGTCCGCAATAATCGAGTTACATCTTCGGAAAATGATGGGGAGGACCCTAGGCGCGGAGCCAGATGCCAGCCTATTCCCGGGCCTTCCCTTCGTCCCTGCGCCGCCAAAAGGACGACAGGAAACAGTAAACATCGCCCCTCAGACGATATATTTATGCAAAGTGTCCAGATTTTCATATCCAGCGGCAGGAAGGAGGAAGAATACAGTGGACAGGCGAATAACGTTAACGTCACTATTATATTCGCCCGATAAATAAAAAAGTTAACAAAAACGACGCGCACTGTTTTATTTATGAGTCGCTTATGGGTCGGCGCTTTTCCGGTGTATTAAATTGTATCGGGACGACGGACGCCGCAAAAACGGAGTTAAAGGGACGTGGCGTGAAAACTGATGTAAAACAATCACCGCGAGAAAGAAACGTTGTTTTCATTAGGAGTTAGGAGGATTAGCACCTTCTTGGTGACGGAAAAAGTGGGATTATAATTAAATTTATTCACAGATTGTCTGATGTTTAATTTAATTTGTAAAAGGAATTTAGGATGTGCAGATTTGTGGATTCACCTAACCTTAGGCAATGTTAAAACGAAATGTTCTTCTTTGTTGAAAAAATATGAAGAAAACCTGTATTTAAATGATATTGATTCGGTAACAAACTCTTTATCTTTAGTATTTAACAGATTTTCTACTATCGCTAACAACAAAAGGCTATTTGCAAGCTGCTAAACTTCCTATACACCTTGCTCGTATAATTGCTCAATTACGCCTTTGTAACAAATTTACTTTAAAATTCTTATTTATTTTTTGTTTGATTTATCTACTGTATACTCTATAGTCGCACAATTTACTTCTGTTTCTAAAATAAAAT